>JAVJIF010010574.1:0-193620 GCA_038442645.1 Agave tequilana
CTGCTCATTCCCATAATCTGATAATTATGCTTAATAAGCTATGAAAAGGAAAACTTACACTAGGAATGGGGGAACTGATGAATGTCAGTATGATGCCTTACTTATAGTGGTGAATTACTAAACTGACTATTCGTGTTTGGGTACTTTTAGGCACTCAGAAGATGCGTGTTTGGATGATTTTAGGCACTCGTAGGCTATGTCCCGGGCAGGACGGGAACCACTATAAATATGAGCCTTCAGTGTAAGTCACCTAGAGGGGGTGAATAGGTGATGTGCTAACCACATTCTAAACAAATACTAAATTAAAACTAATTATGCAAACTAAAACTATTATGCTAACACACAATATATAGCCAAAAAGTGAAGCCGAATTTCCAGTAAAAGGCTCTGGACTTCTCTAGATTTCTCTAAATTAAGAGTTAAGGTGCTACTATAGCTCTCATGGATGAATACTAGTATGAGCACAATATCAAGCTTACAATGAATGTACAAGGAATAAAAGCAATGCTAGATATTAAATAATCCCATGCATATATATCAATTACGCACAAGTAAATATCAGCAAATAAAGATATGAACAATAAATAACATGCAAGATATTAAACACAAGTGAGAGAGAGAGAGAGATGCAATCGCAAATACGGGAGAATTTATTTCGAGGTTCGAGCCACTTGCTGTATGTCTCCACCTTCACCGCAATGAAGGATTTTCACTAAAATTGATCCCGCAAGATCACTCGGTGCCGTAATACCTACAACTAGCTCCCTCAAGAACTCTTGGACCCGCAAATCTCCACTTGTTCCCACTAGAATAACACACGCCAACCCGCAAGCTCGCCGCGGCCGCAACCTCTACAATAAGCTCCCTCAAGAACTCTACGCAACGTGAACCTGCAAGCTCACCGAGGATACAATATCTACAACTCCTCAAAGTTACAAATTGGAACACTTGGTGATCTCTTCTCTTGATCACCAACAAACACTCTCACAACAAAGATCCCTAGAGAATATATATAGCAATGAAAAGCTCAAGCTTGTGTGAGAAAAATAAGATGGATGTGGAGGTGAAAAATTCAAGAAAATTCTTTTGAAAAGATCAAGAAAAACACTCTTGATAAACTCTCCTTTGATATGGAATTTAAGATCTTAAATATGTAGAGAAAACTTTGTAAAAGGTAGGAAAAACTAGCTCTAATACTTTATCAAAAATTCTAATAAAAACAGGCCAAAACAATCCCTTTTATAGAGCCCAGAAAACTAGTCGTTGGTGCTCAGGATGACCTGTCAGTTAACCGGCCAGTCGACCAGACAGCAGTCATATTTATGACCATTGGGGTTGTCGATCGACCGCCCCCAGGCCACAGAGAGGAAGCCTCTCTGTCGGTTGACCGTTCGGTCAACCGGCACCCAACTGAGAGTTGGGTGAAGCCAGTCGGTCAACCGATCGGTCGACCGATACCTAGCTATCGTCGATCGGTCGGTCGATCGAGCCAAGGGCATTAGGAGCTTGCACATTTCAGGGCACGTCAGTTGATCGCTAGATTGACCGAGTCCTGCTTCGGTCGACCGGTCGGTCGGCCGACAACAGCCCAAACCCGAAATATTAAATGTTAAAATTCTAACTTTGAAAACCCATAAAAATTCTATTAAATTCTCATAAGTTTCACAAAAATAAGTTCATATAAATACTTTAAAATTCAAATATGTTTGATCAAAAATCAACACATATTACAAACATGTGAACTATTTTTGAGGCATAGAATTTAAAGCTTAAACTGAAAATCGTATTTTTCAAAAAAAATCAACTTCTAAATGAAAAATCAATTTTTTCAAAACTTGTTCAAATACAAGAACAAGATATTTAAACATATTTGAAGCATAGTGTGTATGAAAATGATCCAATACACATAATAGATGAAATATACTTGTTTTTGACAATAAGTGATTGAGTTCAAACCTGCACACAGAAAATACAATCAGAACTTTATAATAGAAGTGTGCAAGGTGCTCAATGCTACTGCTATAGCAAGTGGCTATGCGGGTCATGATCCACAAGGAGGGACTAGCGATGGAAACCTTTTATAAGTTCTCTTGTAAGTTACTTAAAATGGTTAAAATTCTTCTCTTGTTCTATAAAAGAAAGAAAAATAAGTTATGTTAAGTTGTGAAAGTGGTAGGTTGGAGTAGATGGAGAAAATAGAAAATAGAATTATACAAAGAAAGTGAAAAAGTGAATAGAGTTGGGAGTTGATGATGATCTAAACTAAGAATTAAAAGAAAGGAAAAGAAAACTAAAGAACTTACCTACCTCTTCCGGTTGATGACTTACCTGGAATCCTTGTCAACGATGTACCTATGCTGGAAGGCGAGTGTGGCATGACAGATGAGATCTTCTCCATTCCCGTCTATAGTATGAAATGAAGGTGCAAGCTATACTACCATAGAAATCGTTGTTCATCACCATATTCCATTAACGGCACTTACAAGGGCGAGGAAACTTCGAAGACCGGTGTCACTCTCAGTACAAGCATCACTCTTGTTCTCCGATGAAACTATTCTTCGATCTCACTTACAAAAAAAATAAAAATTACATTTAAAAGAGAAAGAAAAATCTTAAGTTAAACCTATACAAAAATCTATTATATTCTCTACTTTTTCATCCTTTTTTCCTCTGAATTTGCAGGTATTTATTGGAGAAATGGGCGGGGAGAGAGCTTGAGGATTAGACCAAATCGCTCTCTCAATAAAAAAAAAAGATCTTCTGATAAGGTTGGATATATGGACAAAATCGCTTGGCAACAGAAAAGATCTTTTGATAAGGTTAGAGATAAATTTTTGTTATCCCTTGATCTTCAATTGGATTTTGTCTTATCTCTCTAAATCTTTTAAATATACGTCTCAATCCTTTAGATGTCTTTTTGTATATTGATACAGTTGCCTTTGAACTTCTGGATTTGCCCTCTATCCTCATTTATCCTCATTGATTCTCCAAGCTAACCAACTGGATCTTTAAAAATCTAATCTTAACTAAATTAGATCTGGATTTATCTTCTCTGATATGCTCAATCTTCAGTTGTCATTTAAATCCTCCCAAGAATCTGATTTATTTGGCTTGGATTTGTGATTTATCTTCTCCCATCATATCCCGCGTAAATTAGGTATTAAGACAGTACAATTGTAGGATTTGTTATAGAATGGATGTAGAAATATAATAACAAATATGCAATATATGTGTCCTAACACACCCCCCACACCTATCCTTTGCTCGTCCTTGAGCAAAACAATAAAACAAAACTAACCTAACTCACTTTCATAGGAATACGGTTGTAGTTAGCATGTACAATAAGTCGTTAAACCTCTAGGTTACCCTAGAAGATGAGTTTTATCTCGCGAGGGTTTTTAGTGGATTATACCCACAAAATTCAAAAAGAAAGAGAAATAAAGTGCTAATATTTTTGAAATGCATTTTGAAAAAGAGAAAAAATATTTGAAGTATTATTGTAATAGTTCAAGTAATCTATAAGTTATAAGAAACATCGAATTTCATTCCAAAACTTAGTCTTTATTTAAAAACATGTTATCAATCAAGGTAAGGAGTTAAACTGTATTTCTTGTCTTGTCTATTACTTATCCTAAGTCATATGCATCTTTGTGACCGTGAAATTTTGACTAGGGGTTCTTTAACTCTAACTCTTTTACCTTATTTTATTTTTTATATTTTTATATTTTTGGTGGTATTATTCCTTAGTTCTCTTAGTCTTTCTAATCTGTCCATCTAACAAGCCTTTAGTCAATGACACCCAAACCGTACGGTCTTAGGGCACCGGGTGAGAAAACACACTAAGGACTTAAGAACTCGAGCAAACAAGACCACAAAAATAAGGATTTTATTTATTATATAGACCACTATTAGGCGTGAATATTTATGATTTATGAGACAAAGTATCCAGCTTAATCAGAGGATTATATATATATATATATATATATATATATATATATATATATATATATATATATATATATATATATATATATATATATATATATATATATATATATATATATATATATATATATATTAAAGAACAAGACTAAATTACTTTTTCAAGTTTTCTTTCTAGACCTAGAAATTAAACATATACTCTTATTTTGACGAAGTATAAGAAATCTTAATTATGACTTTCCTATTCCTTAAAATTTACTTAATTTCTTACTATGTCAAAATATTGTTGCTCTTTTCAAAAGTTTTTAAAGGCAAAGAAAATGTTAATTTTTTATCTTTATATTTTTTAAATAAAAAGAAAACCTATGTTATATTACCCTCCCCCACACCTATCGCGTGCATTGTCCTCAATGTATGAATGAATACATAAATACATGAAAAAGAAGAAAGGAAAAGAAAATATTATCTTCAGTTGGTGGTTCTGGTGGTGGTCGAATTGGGCCATGAATGAATACATAAATACATGAAAAAGAAGAAAGGAAAGGGAAATTTACCTTAAGGTGGTGGTTCTGGTGGTGGTCGAATTGGGCCAAGTGTTGCTACCCAATCAAGAAAATGTGATGGTTCATGAACCCATCTTTTTTGACCTCTTTTCTATGTACATAATTATAATGCCCAATATGAATAGGATCATGAAAGATCCTATCATAAAATTTATTCTTTTTACATAACCAGTCTTGAAAAATCATCACGGAGTCATTATGGTTTATACTTATGTCCCACAAAAAAATGTGACTTGGTAGAATGGTTAACTTGGACTCAAGAATGATAGGTTCGGGAACCAAAACTAACCCAGAAAAATCAACTTTGGGTTCGAAAGTTAGTTTTGGTTAAAAAGTTGAGTCCAAATCTAAGAATTAAAATTCACATTCCTTTTCTATCAATGGATTGTAACAAATCCAAAATTGGTGATTCAATTTCTAGATCTATGGGTACGGGAATGAATGTTGGCTCAGAAAATTTATCCAAATTAGGTAAGGATATCGGAGTCAACATAGATTCGAAGATGGGAACTAAATCACAAGGTTGGAGATTGGGGTCACATTCACATTCAAGTTCAATCTCATTGAATGGAAAACTTGCCAATTTGTTCAAGGTTTGAAATTAGTCAAGTTCAAGTTTGTGTGATGTGATTGAATCTTAGTCAAAGTCTTCAAGACTCTATGATTCTTTATTTTCATCAATATGACTAGAAGTTCGGAATAGTCAAAGATTGGGTAGGGAGAGTTTTCTTATTCCTACGCATATATTCCAATCGATTAAGTCCTGCTTCTATCATATTTAAAGGATCACTTTGGAATTGAATCATGGCTTCCATACTCTTTTCTGAGTCAGTATGTTCTTCTTGAAAATTAGTGTAAGGATCTTTAGTTTGAAAATTTTGTTGAGATTTTGAGTCTTCTAGAATTTGTCGCTCAAGCTCTTCTAAGGCTTCCGTCCTCTTTCCTAGTCAATTGATTCTTCTAATGGTTATTCGGGAGAAAGAGTATATGAAGCTGGATGTTGATAAGGTGGTTGACTATATGACTTGGTGGAGTTGTATCCCCACTGACTCTGTGAAAAGTGATTATAATTGTTCCAGTCTTCTTCATAGTATTAGGACTGGGGCATATATTGATTCGAATAAGACCAATCTAGCATACTTCATTGGTTAAAGTTATAATATACTGAGTTCGTAATATCCGAGTCAAAAGAGGTCGGGGTGAAATATGGATCACTATTTGCATATGAATAATTGTAATTATAATCCATATCACCAAGACGTCAAAACAAAAAACAGAAACAAGCAAACCAACAAACAAATAAAAAGGAAAAAAAAAATCTAGCCTAAGTTAGGGTAGACCTTAGACCTAGACGACTCCTAACTGGTTAGACTGTCCACAGGTGGTATATTGTAGAATCTGATCACAAGTTAATCGGCCAGGTAGGGGCAAGATCAGTGGAAGGTATCTGTGCCTAAGCAGCGGGCCTAATTATATCAAACCACTATCTTCGATGTTTCACCTCATCAATCCCCAACCTTAGACACTGATTTGGCAAGACTCAAATTCTAATCAACTTTTCCCTTAGGTCAGTCTCCTATTGAATCCGAGATGTCCCTAGGGCCGACGTCTGCTCAATTTTAAGTGAGACTTGGATTAGTGAGTGAGGAGATTGTTTGTGGGCTAAGAGAGGACAATGACTTCCCCACCTTATCTTGTTTAAGGATGTGCCCTTAATCGTATTCGTGCAAGTGTACAAGTATATAGCAGAAAAAATAACACTCAAGCAATATTTCGTACAAGAATGAAACTTATACTAAATGCTATGCACACATACCTTGGCTCCAACACACTTTTGAACAGTAAATAGAAAATGTAACGAAATAGACGCGTGCCTAAATGCAAGTCTAAACGTTTTTTAGCATTTACAAGCAATAATTTACTGTTGAGGTTAGAAAAATATGTACAATGAGTTAAGTAAGAAAATGAATAGTTGTTAACACTTTAAACTTTGTAATTCAACCAACCTGTAAAAAAAATATAGGTTAGTAGTTCTCAGATTGCCGCAGGAGTGTGGCAAATCTGAGGGCTTCTGGGCTCTACTTTCTTGAGTAGAGTTCAGGGCTACTTATATGTCCACTACAGCAAAAATTTTCTTGATGTCTCCTCCTGTACACAAGAACAGAGAAGAACGTTAACCAATAAAGTAAACAAAAAAGTTACTTACCGTCCCTCCCCAGCAACGACACCAAAAATATGTTGAGTTCAGATCTACACACAAATATACAAAATTTCAGAACTTTATAATAGAAGTGTGCAAGGTGCTCAATGTTACCGTTATAGCAAGTGGCTATGCGGGTCGTGATTCACAAGGAGGGACTAGCGATGAAAGCCTTTTATAAGTTCTCTTATAAGTTACTTAAAATGGTTAAAGTTCTTCTCTTGTTCTTTAAAAGAAAAGAAAAATAAGTTATGTTAAATTGTGAAAGTAGTAGGTTGGAGTAGATAGAGAAAATAGAATTATACAAAGAAAGTGAAAAAGTGAATAGAGTTGGGAGTTGATGATGATCTAAACAAAGGATTAAAAGAAAGAAAAGAAAACTAAAAAACTTACCTACCTCTTCTGGTTGATGACTTACCTGGAATCCTTGTCAACGATGTACCTTTGCTTAAAGGCGAGCGAAGCATGACAGATGAAATCTTTTCCATTCCCGATCTACACTATGAAATAAAGGTGCAAGCTATACTATCATAGAAATGGTTGTTCATCACCATAGGCCATCAACTTCACTTACAAGGGGGAGGCAACTTTGAAGATCGGTGTCACTCTTAGTACAAGCATCACTCTTATTCTCCCATAAAACTATTCTTCGATCTCAGTTACATTAAAAATTAAACTTATATTTAAAAGAGAAAGAAAAACCTAAGTTAAACCTATACAAAAATCTATTATATTCTCTGTTCTTTTGTCCTTTGTGCCTCTGAGTTTGCAGGTGTTTATAGGAAAAAATAGGGAGGGGAGAGCGCGCTTGAGAATGCGACCAAATCGCTATCTCAACAAAAAAAGATCTCTGATAAGGTTGGAGATAAAGTTGGAGATATGGACAAGATCGATTGGCAACAGAAAAGATTTTTTAATAAGGTTGGAGATAACGTTGGAGATAAATTTTTGTTTATCCTTTCATCTACAGTTGCATTTTGTCTTATCTCTCTAAATCTTTTAAATATACATCCCAATCCTTTAGATATCCCTTTGTATATTGATAAGGTTGCCTTAAAACTTTGAATTTACCTCTATCCTCGTGTAAGCTCGTTGATTCTCCAAGCTAACCAACTAGATCTTCAAAAATCCGATCTTAACTGAATTAGATCTGGGTTTATCTTCTCTGGTATGCTCAATCTTTAATTGTGATTTCAAACCTCCCAAGAATCTGATTTATTTGGCTTGAATTTGTGATTTATCTTCTCCCATCATATCCTACACAAATTAGGTATTAAGACAGTATAATTGCAGGATTTATTACAGAATGAGTGTAAGAATGTAATAATAAATTTGCAATATATGTGTCCAAACAATAAGCTCTAAAATAAGTTTTAATGAATACTTAACTTAAACACATGATATAAACTCATCAAAAGAAGTTTCTAAATAATATGAAGCAACAATGTGTAGTGATGAAACCTAATACACATATAAACTATATAAATTTGTTTTGATGAAATCTTTTCATGAAACATAAATGTATTCTTTAAAGCTCAAAACTAAAACCAATACTAAAACTACTATATGTTGTGGAAACGATATAAATTTTGTGTATATGTAAATGAGCTTGAGCAATCCACAACTAATCTATCCTTCACATTTTATCGAAAATAAAATTTTAACTTACAAACATGACTCAAATCTTCTTGAAAATCTTCTCTTCCTCTTGACTTGAACCAAACTTGATCCAAACGAGCCAGACTCCTCTTTGAGTACTGGATGTGATCTTGAAATGCGAGCTCTTGAATCAACATGTGTTAGCTTCAAAACTTGACTTAGAATCTTTTATTGAAGTTAAACAATGACTAAGATCTTAATAAATATTTGTAATAACAAGCACAAGATCAGTAGTACTATAACTATATGAGTTAATCATCATCAAAACTAGAGTGATGAGCCTTTGGCCAACAGTCTCCCCTTTTTTGATAATGACAAAACTCATAGAGTTACATATGCATGATTAAAGATAAGATTCATAGAAGCTCCCCCTTAACTCATGCATAGCCAAAAAATATAAACATATTCAATGAAAGCATATAAACAAAATATTAAACAAACGTAAACATATATGCATAAACAACAATAAACATGCATATAAAACTTTCTCAATTCTTCTCCTCCTTTTTGTCAATTCATCAACAAAGAGGTGAAGAAAAATAAACAAGATAAATGTATGTGCGATATAAATTCATGAAGAGGAGAGATTGCATATATGCACCTGCATATATGCATTATATGGAGAAGAAATCACTAGACTAACCAGTATAAGCAAAGTATACAATGTATAGATGGAGATGTTAAGCTCCCTTACACACGTTTACCATATAAAGAAAAGAGGTCAAGCTAATCTTTATATAAAATATACTCATCATGAATCTATATATAGAGGAGATGTTAAGCCCCCCTTGCATATAAACAATACAAGTCAAAAAAAATTTTGAATATAATTTAACAAATTTTGATACCAATTAAAACAAAACAACAAATTTTGATACACTTGTAATCAACAAAAACAAATTTTGTTAAACCAATAAACATAAATGTTAAGATAACAATTGAAGATTTTGATACCACTTGAAATCAACAAGCAAATTTTGATAAACCAAAAAACATAAATATGAAATCATTTTAAGTCAAAGATTTTTTTATTTTCTTCCTTTTTCAAATGATGCATAAGCTTGTAAAAAATATCAATAAACATTTTGAACTAAATCAAGCTTAGCATAAAGCAATTTGTGCTATAAAGAATATGCATGAATATTTTTAATTTGGCAAAAGAAATCATATATATGTATGTACGATCAATTTAAATACAAATTGAAATATGATGCATACATATATAGAAAACAAGTATGAGTATACAAGCATCAATTTTCATGATAAATATGTGTATAACTCATAACTATCACCCTT
Source organism: Agave tequilana (assembly GCA_038442645.1). Lineage (NCBI taxonomy): Eukaryota > Viridiplantae > Streptophyta > Magnoliopsida > Asparagales > Asparagaceae > Agave > Agave tequilana. The sequence continues at coordinate 9,661 of JAVJIF010010574.1, forward strand.
TCATGCACATATATAAAAAATAGTCATTAGGCACACAAGGCATGGTCACCCAACAAACCGTCCTTGTAAGGTAGAAGTTTTTAAAAATAATTATTTTAAAAATAGTTTAACTCTTCCAATTGAAGAATAAATAACTAGTTTAAAATAATTTTGAAAAATTAGTTAACGATCCTTCAACTATGAAACAAATCATACATCTCATGAAACATGTATATTATACAAAAATTGTCACTCAAGATCTATATAGCATAAAAACATGTGCTCATGAAAACAAAGTCATGAGTAAACATAAAGGTGAGTGCTTAATAATCATGTGAATAACATATTCATGAAAATAAAGCAATAAGGCTCAAAAATCAAAACAAACATAAAATTCTTTTTCTCAAAAACATGATATATCATATGATCATGCAAAATCATCAAAACTAGGACATACAATGTACAATCAAACAACAAATGAGTACATAATAGAAATAAAGTATGTATAGCATATAACTCAAAAATTGTACATGTATAACACAAGTCTTAATAAAATTTGCATATGAATATATGATATAAATATTTAAATCAAAATATATTTTGACTAAAGCATATAAAAGCATAAATCTAAAACAATAGGCATGTAAATTCATTTGAAAACATGAATAAATTTCTTTAAAAAAAATACATGCATAGCTAACAACCAATCAACTCAACATTAAGTACAAAACAAAACATGATTGAGTCTAGGTTACTAAACTAGCATATGAGTATTAAAAAAATTTTGAAAGTGGAGTATGAAATGGTTACAAAAAACGATATAGTCAATCCATTTCTCCAAAACACGGTGGTCCTCTCACCAAAACTTCTTGATAGCGATGCATCTATTGATTTGTCCATAAAGCCCCGATTACATCTACTACCAAGGCACCAATTTTCTCGCGTCTTGTGAGAGCTCGCACCTACATCAAAAATAAATGGTGTAAATTTTGATACCCATATCTTTTTGGGTCCACAGGGGTTAGAAATATTGGGAACCCATACATTCTTATTAGCAAAATGTAAAGAATTTAATCTACTAAAATAAAATTTTACGAGATAGCCTTTGCAGCCACAATGTGTACATGTGTACACTCTATCATACATGTGAGCATGGGTATGAACATGGTATGCATGTGGTGTATGCCGTGGGGTATGTACAAGAATATGTGAAATTTATATCTTGCGGAACATGAATTCCAATTTACATGATTAATGACACATTGGCTCAAAGTGGAGCCTAAACAATCAATATTCTTCTTCAAAATGCATATATCATTTTTAATTTTAGAAGAAACATGAGCATGAGAAACAAAATCTTTTTTATTTTTAGAAATAGAAATATTTTCTTTTTCTTTCAAAACAATTTCTTTTTCAAGGATTCATTTTCTTTTGAAACCATATCAAATTTACTTTTAAGAGAATCATTTCTTTTAAAACAAAATCATTTTCATTTTTCAAATCATTATTTTCTTTCTTCAACTTTTCATTTTCAACTTTTAATAAATCATATTTTTAAGAAGTTTTTGACAAATAATGCAAGATCATTATATGGTATCTCAACCTCTTCATCTAGCTCGGAATCGGATTTTACCTCAAGGGGGTCATTCCCTTGGACCATGTAACACATATTAAAAGCATCACTTTCTTCGATCGAGTCACTCACCTTATAATATTGTGTTTGTTCACCAAGAGGCACAAGAGTGTTCCATACTATAAAAGCAAAATCAAAGTTAGAAACTCCAAATAAATAATCATCATTTAGGTTTAGTTTCAAAGCATAAATGACTTTTGCGTTAGCCTCATGATATTTGCCATTTAGAAAATAGAAATCTTTAATGGTGGCAAGATAAACATGTATACCAAGAGCTTAAAGATACATAGACATCTTAAATTTTCAAGTTTGGAAGTTAAGAATATCAAACATAGGAGGTGTTATGAAATCCATATGTGTATGCAAATATTGTGATTAGCAAAAATAAGATCTTTAACTCTAGGATGTTAGACCCAAGTCAAGAGCACCAAGTCTGATATTATTTCTAAGTCACCTAGAGGGGTGAATAGGTGGCGTGCTAATCAAATGCTAAATAAATGCTGAATTAAAACTAATTACGCAAACTAAAACTATTATGCTAACACACAATGTATAACCAAAGAGTGAAGCCGAATTCCCAGTGAAGGGCTCTAGACTTCTCCTCAAGATTCCTCTAGATTAAGAGTTGAGGTGCTGCTATTGCTTTCTTGGTTGAATATTAGTGTGAGCACAATATCAAGCATGCAATGAACGTACAAGGAAAAAAGAAATGCTAGATATTAAACAATCCCAAGAATATATATCAATTACGCACAAGTAAATATCAAGCAAATAAAGATATGGACAATAAAGAACATGCAAAATATTAAACACAAGTGAAAGAGAGAGATAAGCAATCACAAACACGGGAGAATTTGTTACGAGATTTGAGCCACTTGCTCTACGTCCCACCTTCACCGCAATGAAAGATTTTCACTAAAATCGATCCCGCAAGATCACTCGGTCCGCAATACCTACAACAAACTCCCTCAAGAACTCTGAGACCCGCAAGTCCCATACTTGTTCCCGCAAGAACAACACACGCAAACCCGCAAGCTCGCCGAAGCCGCAACCTCTACAAGCTCCCTCAAGATCTCTACACAACGCGAACCCGTAAGCTCACGAGGCCGCAACCTCTACAAGTCCTCGAAGTTACAATTTGGAACACTTGGTGTTCTCTTCTCTTGATTACCAACAAACACTCTCACAACAAGGATCTCTAGAGGATATATATAGCAATGAAAAGCTCAAGCTTGTGTCAGAAAAATAAAATAGATGTGGAGGTGAAAATTTCAAGGAAATTCTTTTGAAAAAGATTAAGAAAAATACTCTTGATAAACTCTCCTTTTGATATAGAGGTTAAGCTCTAAAACATGTACAGAAAACTCTGTAAAAAGTAGGAAAACTAGCTTTAAAACTTTTCAAAAAATTTAATAAAAACTAGCCAAAACAACCCTTTTTATAGAGCCCAGAAAACTAGCTGTTGGGGCTCAGGATGACGTGTCGGCTGAAAAGCTGGTCGACCTGCCAACGGTCATATTTATGACCATTGGGGTTATCGGTCGACCACCCGATCGATCGTCCCTAGGCTACAGAGAGGAAGCCTCTCTGTCGGTCAACCGTTCGGTCAACCGGCACCCAACCGAGAGGTGGGTGAAGCCAGTCAGTCAACCGATCAGTTGCCTGTTACCTAGCTACGGTTGACCAGTCGGTCGATTGAACCAAGGGTATTGGAAGCGTGCACATTTCTGTGCCGTTCGGTCAACCGCTCGATCGACTGATCCCTGCTTCAGTCGACCGATCAGTCAGCCGACAGCAGCCCAAACCCAAAATAGTAAGGGTTAAAATTCTTACTTTGAAAACCCTAAAAATTCTATTAAATCCTCATAAATTTCAGAAAAATAAGTTCATATCAATACTTTAAAATTCAAATATGTGTGATCAAGAACCACACATTTTACAAACATGTGAACTATTTTTGAGGCATAGAATTTAAAGCTTAAATTGAAAACCGTATTTTCAAAAAATCAACTTCTAAATGAAAAACTGATTTTGCAAAATTTATTCAAATCCAAAAACAAGACATTAAAACACATTTGAAGTATAGTGTGTATATAAATGATCCAATACACATAATAGATGAAATATACATGTTTTTGATAATAAGTTTTAATAAATACATAACTTTAAACACATGATATAAACTCATAAAAATAAGTTTCTAGACAATATGAAGCAACAATGTGTATGGATGAAATCCAATACACATATAAACTATGTAAACTTGTTTTGATGAAATCTATTCATGAAACATAAAAGATGTATTCTTTGAAGCTCAAAACCAAAACCAACACTAAAACTATTTGTTATGAAAACGATATAAATTTTGTGTATGTATAAATGAGCTTGAGCAATTCACAACTAATCTATCTTTTACATTTTATCTTAAACAAAAATTTTAAACTTACAAACTTGATTCAAATCTTCTTGAAAATGTTCTCTTGAAAATCTTCTCTTCCTCTCGGCTTGAACCAAACTTAATCCAAACGAGCTAGACTCCTCTTTGAGTACTTGATGCGATCTTGAAGCGTGAGCTCCTCAATCAACATGTGTTACCTTTAAAACTTGACTTTGAATCTTTTGTTGAAGCTAAAACCTGACTAAGATCTTGATAAATATCTGAAACTTACAAACATAAGATCATTAGTACTATAACTACATGAGTTAATCATTATCAAAACTAGAGTGATGGGCTTTTGGGCCAACAATCAGTTCTTCATCAGCTTTCAATAATCAATCTCGACTTATTTATATATGAATGTATGTGTGTTGAAATGTACACCAGGACACATATCTAGATATATGGGTCAAACGAGTAATAATAATAAGATGCCAAGATAATAACTCATTGTGTTGCTTTGCAAACTGAGTTATACCATTGGTTTTGCTACAATAGCTTTCATCGGGTTTTACTTCAGATTTTCAATTTTATTAATCATTATTATATTTTCAGTTTATCACCTGTGTACTACTCCTCTAGTCTTCTGCTTGATATTGCTCATGTTCCACTGTACTTATCCTCTTGACTTTATCACTCCTCATTTTATACTAATTCCTGGTTACCACTCATTACTTTATGTCTCATTCATGTCTAGCATATCTATGCTCATGACACAATTTTCAATGCATGTCTTTTAACTCAGATTTATTGATATCATATGCTTATTCTTGCACGCCACTTGGCATTCATCACACCACTCGTTGAGAAGTTTCTGACTCCTCTGGATCCTCGTGTCTAGATCTTAAAGCTTGAAGCTTATGAATTCTCCTAGTTGATGATCAGAAATGCGCAGTAGTAGCGTGGATCCTTGGCAGACCATCTAAGACCCTATTGATTGAGTTGAAACCTGCATACAAAAAATATAAAATTTCAGAACTTAAGAATAGAATGTGTGTAAGTACTTAATACTACCGCTATAGTAAAGTGTCTATGCGAGTCGTGATCCACAAGGAGGGACTAGCGATGGAAGCAGTTTGTAAATTCTCTTTTAAGTTGCTTAAAATGGTTAAAGTTTTTCTCTTGTTCTTTAAAAGAAAAGGAAAATAAGTTTTGTTAATTTGTGAAGAAAGTGGTAGATTGAAAAGGTGGAGAAAATAGGAAATGATTTTATACAAAGAAATTAAAAAAGTGAATAAAATAGTTGGGAGATGGTAGTGATCCAAACTAAAGGATTAAAAGAAAAAAGAAAAGCTATACCTACCTCTTCCGCTTGATAACTTATCTTAGATTGTAGGCACGTTTACCTTGCTTTAGAGGCGATCAATGCATAATCCATAAAATCGAGCTCAGTCCCCATTCGCATTACATCATCAGGACGAACAAGAATGAAATGATATAGAATCTTGAGGAGGAGATCATCATCATGAAATATCGGTGGCATACACACAACAAGGCTATATTGATACAAGATTGCTTGGATACTCAAAAACCAAAAGGGGAAAAGTAGAAAAGAGAAAAAGAATATAAAAATAAAAAATAAACATAAATAAGTTACCTTTTTATTGCTTGTAGAAATGATGGAAGAAAGGAGGAGGTTACATCGGTGTCACTCTCAATATAAATCTCTCTCTTATTTACATGAATCTCAGTCAACTATGCTTACAACGAAATAAAAGTTACATGAAAAGAAAAATAAAAACCTAGAATGAAAACTGGCCTAAGAATCCTTCTCTGCCCAATCCATCCCTTTTCTTCTGAACAATGAAGTGTTATAGGTGAAATGGAGAGGCGAGGGTGTGAGAAGATAGGGGAGCAAAACGCTCCCCGTATCTTAACCAAATGGCTGAGAAAACGCGGCCTGGATGTGGCCAAATGGCCACATCCAGGGGGAGATTTTTATATCTTTTGTTTTTATCTCCTTTTATTCGGCTGGATTTGCTGTTAGGTCTTTAGTTTAATCTGATCTTCGATGATCCTTAAGCTAACCGATTTGGATTCATATAAATCTGAATTAACTAATTTTATTTGATGTATCCTCCCTGATATGCGTTGATTTTCAGCTGGAATTGCCTCTATCCTCTTAAATATTTGTCTTCATCTTTAATTAAGATTTAAATTTAATTAAATCAGAATTAAAGTGGGCTTTTGGGCTCATTTCTTTTCCATCTCTAGTAGTAATGGGCCTGCATTTTATTAAATAAAAATAAGACTAAATACATGATTTATTAGACAATAAATATGGGAATGTGACATTATATATGCAATATAGGTGACCAATCACCTATCTTTCCAGGCCCCCTGCTTGGCTTTTGAGTCTTTCCTTTGTGACTAGTGAGCGCCTTTCATACAACTCATAATTGTATATCACTTTGTATTCTGGCATTTGCACCTATCGGTGATGTAATATTCTTATAATATTGTGTCACATCATGTGATAACTTTGTAATATACTCTTATGTTAGAATGTACAATGCACCATGTGCTTCTATACTCTGATTCTTGCCAATACTGATGCTTAGTGTATATTTGTAAGGGTATTTTTGACCTACATATATACGTCACAGTAACGTCTCCGTACCCTCAGGATCAGGGTGTTACAGGATGGTATCAGAGTCTAGACTCTTACATCCTCAGTACATCCAGATGACAAATTAATGGTAAAGAAATTTGCATCTGGAATGCATGGATCTTGGTTATACAGTCTAACTACAAGTACAGAGTTACCTATTCTTTCTTGATCGTCCTTTCCTTGATTTCTGAGTCTTTTCCATCTTCTTGTTTTCTATTCCCATCATCTTTATACCAACTTAAGATATGAATAGACTACAAATGTAGTGACAGCGTTCTGAATGAAGCTATTATATGATCTCTTTGACCAACTGTATGAAGCTCGGGTATTCTCAGAATTGATCTACATTGAGTTATCTTTCAGAAGTCGATATTCGAGTTTCTCTATGGTTATCTATATTCTTGGCTATATCTTTCAGAGTGATCAACTCGTATTCGGAATTCTTAATTATCAGTCTTCTTTATTATGCTCAGTATTATTGGGGTTTTCTTTATCTTCAGTATTCTGGTCTATTCTCAGAGTAATATTAAGCATACCTTACATTGGGAATTCTAATACAGACTCTTCATCAAGTACAACTTCAGGCCTCTAAGATAAAGAACTAATATCAGGTCAGCATTATATGGCATCGTTCGAAGATTTATATGGTAGGAGGTGCAGAGGATGTCTATATTCCGATTATTGTTCAGTTAACTTGGGAGCATTACCCATAGTTATTCATATCTTAATTTATATAATTTTTGTCCCTGTCCTTTTTGTTTTCATTTTACCCCTTATCAAAGCAGATGGAATGTAACACCTCGCTCTCGGAATACATACTTAGATATGTATTCTAATTTTTTGATCATTTTTTTGATTTACTTTCCGTATTTGTTTTTGTTGTAAGAATATTTATGCGATCACTTCGCATTGGATCCAAATTCGTGGACTCAGAGTCAGCCCTAGTCTAAAACGGGAACCCAATCCTCGTGTATTACTTGATTTAGTCTTTTCGATAGTCAGATTTGACCGATTTCAGTTTCAAACATCATTTTCTAATATTTTAGATTTTTTATAATTTTTTAGAATTTTCTAAATTAATTTACAAAATCTTCAAAATAAGTGTTGACCAGTATCGTTGGCCGATTCAAGAATTTTTAATTTATAATCAGAGTTGAATTTTTAAATTCTACTTTCATATTGCCCCTTATAATCACTTTTTTCCACTTTAATGCGTTTTCTATGATTTTTCTGAATTTATCGAACTTTGAACGGATTTGGTGTCGACCGGTATCTTCAAAAAATTCTAAGATTTTTATATTGAGAACCAGATTGAATTTCTAAAAGTTGATTTCATATTGTTTCTCAAGATAATATTTTTCATCTCTGGGATTTTTTGAGGATTTTTTAGAATTTATCAAAATTCGGCTGAACTGTTGTAGATTCGGTATCGATGGTTGATTTCAAGATTTTTATTTTGAAAATGAGATTGAGTTTCTTAAATCCAATTTCATTAAGTATCTTAAAATAATATTTACCATTTTTGATATTTTTTAAGACCTTTCCAAATTAGTCCAATTTTCTGACATTTTCGGTGTTTTTGGGATTTTTCCGGATCTAGAGTATTATCTATATATTTTTCTTTTCTTTCTTTTTCCTTCCTTCCCATTTTTTGCGTCCACTCCGTTTTTCCCTTATTTTTCCTTTTTTTTCTTTTATTCCCTAAAAATTCCCACCACAAAACCTTTCAAAATATCTTTCTTTTTCCCTTTTATATTTCCTTCTCCCTTTTATCTTTTCTTTTTCTCTTTTCTTTTTTCCTTTCTTCTTCCTCCTCTGGCCGCATGCAGAGCTCTTCTTCCACTTCCTCTCAAATTCCCCTCTTTCTCCATCAATTCTGTCATATCCTTTCTCTATCTCACCTCTCTCACTCTAACTTCTCTCTCTACCTTAATTTCTCTCCCCTCACTTCAATCTATCCCTTTCTCCACTTCGGGCTGCCACCAGCACCGGCAGTGCCACCCTTGGCCTGCAAGCCAACCCCCGACGCGGCCAGCTCTGGTGCTCCCTCCCATCTCCTCCTCCTCCAAGATCACCACCACCCACCACCACTCTCTCCTCCGTCTTCTTCAATTAACCACCAAATTTGCTATCTCCTCCACCTAATTCTTCCATGAATCTCGTAACCCAACATCCTCTACTCCTCCTCCTTCTATCTTCCCTAACTGCATCATCCCTAATTACATTATCCCCACCATCATCTAAAAACTCCACCACAAAAATCACCATCATTATCACCATCTCCACCTCTCAAACCCAATACCCCTTCACCTCCACCTCCTCCCTGGTTGGCTGGAGCCACCCCGGTCACGCGCAGCTGGCCGACACTGGCAGTGGCTGACCGGCGCCCCGCCTAGGCCCATAGCTAGGCCCAGGCCGTGGGCTTCCCCTGCTAGCGTGACCCCTCTTCTCTCTCCTTTCTCTCTCTTCTTTCTCTCTCTAGCTTTCTCTCTTTAAATATAGATTTATATATTTTATATATAAATATTGGTGGCGTGCTCGTATTTTTAGACTTCGGTACTTCTGAAGATTTAGGCGAGTATCCTCGCCTCGTTTTGGGTTTTCCCACTTTGACGAGTCGACTATGTATTTTATTCAGCATTTATAATTGTTTTTGGATGTGCCCTTGTATTTGTATATGGCCGAGTGCTTAGAACTATACATGTATTATGCCTGTGATGAATGCTTGTACTAGAGTAGTTTACTTCCTGTACACATGCCATGCCTGTGATATTATCTACTACTGCTTTATTATATGCATGTGTTTGACACTAGCACTTCTGCTAGTACTATATCCAGCCTTCGGGATGCGTTCAGCCTCTGGGCTTTTATACCCAACCTTCGAGTTGCATTTAGCCTCCGAGCTCTTTACTCAGCCTCCGAGCTCACCACTCCACGGTAGCCTAAATATTCTCACACTTATATGGATGCTCATGTGGTACTAACATCTCGTTCAGGTACTCTTGTACCGACTTAGATCTTTGGCAACTCCCGTCTAGCTACCCAATTGGTTTTAGGCCTTGCACCATTATGGGTTTCGTGGTAGCTACCGAGAGTGCGCTATGTCCCCGAGCGTACTTTAGCCTGCGGGCTCTCGCCCACTTTCTCGAAAGAGGAGTGTGCTTAGACTGTCGGTCTCTCATGCTCCGCCTGGTAGGCATGCTTAGCGCTCAGCACTTTTTCACTAGATTCGTCTAGGCGAAACTCTAGCGGATTTTAGATTCGCCTTTTAAGCCGAGTCATTTCAGTAGCTCCATCAAGCGCTCTAGTGAAAAACACTGTTTGTTGTCCATGCCTCCAGCTTGCTTAGCCCCGCTTGGATATTCGCTTGCTTACTAATTGCCTGCTTGCCAGTTTATCCATTCTTCTATTATGGTTGTGAAGAGTTTGAAATCTTATTTATATTTTTCTGAGGCTGCATGATTTTTCGGTATTCATACCGATCTCTTATATCGCTACTGTTTTCCTGTATTGCTTGTCAGGCTTTCACTGATGTGGTATCATTGATCATGTTGTCTCTTATCACCTACCTGATGTCACCCCTATCATGTTATCACCTGACTAGGCCACTACTTGACACCTGCCTCTGTTGTGATATCACTTGACACCTACAGGTTATGTTTAACTCTTGACTCATGATTATCACATTACAGGAATATAGTACCTGATCTCATGATAAGTACTCATGTTTTGCAAGTACTCTTATTATGCATGTACTCCTGTTACTCTTGAACATGTTATGTTCCTGCTCATTCCCGTAATCTGATAATTATGCTTAATAACCTATAAAATAACAACTTACACGAGGAATAAGGGGAATTGATGAATGCCAGTATGATTCCTTACTTATAGTGGTGGATTACTAAACTGACGATTCGTGTTTGGGTACTTTTATGCACCCGAAAGATGTGTGTTTGGGTGATTTTAGGCACTCGTAGGCTGTCTCCCGGGCAGGACGGGAACCACTATAAATATGGGCCATCAGTTCTTCGTCAGCTTCCAATAACCAACCTCGACTTACTTATATATGAATGTATGTATATTGAGATGTACACCAGAACACATACCTAGATATATGGGTCGGACGAGTAATAATAATAAGATGCCAAGATAATAACTCATTGTATTGCTTTGCAAATAGGGTTATACCACTGGTTTTGCCACAATTACTTTCATCAGGTTTTACTTCAGATTTTTAATTTTATTAATCATTATTATATTTCCAGTTTACCACCTGTATACTACTTCTCTGATCTCCTGCTTGATATTGCTCATGTTCCACTGTACTTATCCTTCTGACTTGATCACTCCTCGTTTTATACTAATTCCTGGTTACCACTCCTTACTTGATGTCTTATTCATGTCTGGCATGCATATGCTTACAAAGCAATTTTCAATGCATGTCTATTAACTTAGATTCATCGATACACGTGTGCTTATTTTTGCACTCCACTTAACATTCACCACACCATTCGTTGGGAAGTTTTTGACTCCCCTGGATCCTCATATCTAGATCTCAGAGCTTGGAGCTTATGGATTCTCCTGGTTACTGATCAGAGATGCGCACTGGTAGCGTGAATCATTGGCAGACCGTCTAAAGTCCTATCTTTCCAGGCCCCCTGCTTGATTCTCAAGTTTTCCCTTTATGACTCGTGAGTGCCTTTCTTACAACTTATAATTGTATATCACTTTATATTCTCGCATTTGCACCTATCAGTGATGTAATATTTTTGTAATATTGTGTCACATACTGTGATAACTTTGTACTCTTATATTGGAATGTATAATGCACCACGTGCTTTCGTACTTTGATTCTTGCCTATACTAATGTTTAGCGTATATATATGTGGATATTTTAGACCTACATATATACGTCATAGTAATATTTTCGTACCCTGAGGATCGGGGTGTTACAACTAATTTGACTAGGTGATCAGAAGTATAGTGTTAACATGATCACGGATAATACTTATTCAAAATTTATCATTGATAGGCATCATGAGCGTATCACCATCTAGATTAGCGAGACAATAAGCTCCATTCGAGTAGACAGTTTCTTCTACAAAAGGCCCTTCTTATTTGGGTTGAAATTTACCTTTAGTCTTGTATGTCATGACCATAGTTCGTCGGACTGCTAAAACTAAATCTCTTTTTTGAAATACTCTTTCTTTGACATTTTTTGTTGAAGGTCTTTGAGATCGAGCTTAATATAATTCGATGCGCTGCTGAGCTTATACTGTTTCTCATCTAGCGGTTCTACACCTACTGCAGGTACCTATACAGACTTCAGCTTAAAACTCTCTTAGTTTTCCAGTTTCGCTGGAAGCATAGCTAAGCCGTGTGGCTGCGAGCCAAACTTAATTGCGTAGCCTCATCAAGCGCAGCTTACTATGTTTCCGCTTTGCTTGAACTCCATGGTTTTACTAGCTACACTATGTGTCTGTAAGCCAAGCTTAATTGCATAAGCCTCTTCAGGCATAGTTTAGCTACACTCCCGTATCGCTCAGTCTTCAGGATTAACCTCTCTGAGGTTTATTAAAGTCCTCTGGACTTTTTTTATGCTACGCCTGGTAGGCAGACCTAAGGTCAGCACTTATCGAACTCCATTCAAGCGTAGTTACTACGTGAGTGGGGCTTTGTCGTGAGCGATAGTATGGCATTTTATGTGCATGCTGCAACACAAGCGTTTAGCTATGCTGCGAGTGGTAACCACGCCAAACATGATAGCATTTAGTGTTGTGCGTTAGCTTCACTCTAGCTTGCCCAACTCCGCTTGGTTGTTCTCTTGCTTGCTAGCTATATTTGCATGTGTATTGTTGGCACTAATACCTCCTGCAGGTACATACATAACCTTTGGGCTTAACCTCTCTGGGATTTATTAACTGCTAGTTCCGTTTCAGCATCACCTAATAGGCATGTTTATCGCCCAGCACTTTATTCACTAGATTCGCCTAGGCGAGTTGCTACCGGATTTTTTGCATTTTAAGCCGAGTCATCCTGGTAACCCCACCGAGCACTTTAGTAACTAAACACTGTTTGATGTCTGTGCGTCCAGCTTGCTCAACTCTGCTTGATTGTACTCAACTATTACTATATCAGTTGTTATGCACATACTTTATTTGTTGACACTTACAATGCTATCACTTGACGCCTACATATTGACATCTAACATCTGGCATCTGCATGCTATCACCTGCCCCTGTTATGATGTCGCATCAACATCTGTTACCTCTCATGCTCATGATTATCATATTACAGGAATGTAGTACTTGATCTATTGTTATGTACTCCTATTATGATCTGTTATATTCCTGCTCATTCCCGTAATCTGATAATTATGCTTATAAATTATAATAAGACAACTTGCTTCGGGTTTGGGGGAAACTAATGTGTCCCAAATGGTTTCATGTTTATGTGGTCATATTGTGTCACGCGTGGCCACATTCTTTTGCGATCACCTGGCAGCCACCAGAGATTCTGTGGGGTGTACTGGCACCCCTACTCCTCCTATTATTCCTCCAGGGTATGCACAAGTCTTAGGCCTATTTCTATGGGATCTGCGATGCCATATTCTATTTGGGCATATAATAAGCTCCTGGTACCTAGCGGTACGTTCCATCTCAGCACCGGATACTCCATAGTCATTATCCCGGGCAAGTACGAGACCCATACTAAACATGGTTTGGTTCGTTGAACTCTATTAGTTTCCAAATAACTAGCTCTATAAGTTGTAGGTAGAAGAATGTAGAATGGGACACATACTAAAATCTACAACTTACACTGCCCTAACTGTAATAAGATGCTAATATACAATTTTTTGTGTTATTTTGCAACTCGGGTTGTATACGCTTGGGTTATGGTAACATGGGATAAAGGTATATAGATGAGGGATTCCTTGTTTGGATTATTCCTTCGACATACTAGTCTAATAAAGCCATAACCTAAGCTTGTATGATTGTTTTACTCGTATTCTGTTTTATTTTTATTTTATCAGTTTTATCGGTTTTATGTTAGTTTAGGAGATAACTAGTGTTGCCTTATTTGCTTTACGTACAGCCTCCTTACCTGCTCCTGTGTGCCTATGCTCACGACATGATTTTCAATGCATGCTTATGATTCAGATTATCGACACACGTATGTTTGCCCCTGCACGCCACTTGGCATTCGTATCACCACTCATTGGGTAGCTTTCTGACTCCCCTGGATTTTCATATCCAGATTTTAGAGCTTGGAAAGACATGGATCCTTCTACTGAGGACCAAGCTTGCTTTGCGGAGCAGGCAGACCAACTGTGGCTCCAGTTCTCTCTTTTGTCTCCCCTGGTTGGCTCATGGAATCTCCTTGTAGCTCTTGAGTAATTTTGTAATGTTAATATTATAAATCTTCATTTATATTTCCTGATGATGTAATGTTTTTGTAATATCGTATCACTCTCCATGATAACTATGTACTTGTACTTTTCTTTTAGAATATATATTACTCTCATGCTTTTGTACTCTGATTCTTACTTGTACTAATGCTTAGCATATATATGTGATACGTTACAGTAACGTCTCCGTACCCGCGGGTTCGGAGCGTTACAGATTGTACCATGAAAAATCTATCCATGAAGGATATCCTTTTGAAGCCACACGTGTTGTCCATCATGACGTCAGTTATGTGCAACAAAAATTCATCTTTAGAACAAGCTCGAAAGTTGATCCATACCCTAATCTTTCTGTTTTTTTAGTACAGGCACAATATTAGCAACCCAGTCTGAGTGTTATTCCTCTCGAATGAAGACATATTTGATGAGTTTGTGAACTTCGGTTTTAATTGCCTTCATAATGTTTGGGTGAAACTGTTATTGCTGTTGTTTAGCCAGTTTGTCATCCGGTTTGATGTTGAGACAATGCAAAGCCACCTGAGGTCAAGACCAGGCATGTCTTCATAGCTCCATGCAAAGACATCTTTATATTCTCGTATAAGATATATAAGGTCTTGCTTTTCTCTCGGCGATAAGCTTTCGCTTATAAAGATAAGTTTTGGATTTTCTTGATCATCCACATCGACTCGCATCATCTTAACTTTGATGGGAGGATCGCGTTGCTCAAAATGCCTCCCCCATTAGAAGTTTAGTTGTTGAGCCTATGGATCAGTGTCGAATGGCTCAACATCCTCAGTGTGATCCGCATGATTGATCGACATCATGTTGACAAAGAGATTCTTGAAGATAACTCCCACACTACCATCCGATTTCTAGTCTGATAAGTCTGAGGGATATGATGGTAGAGACTTGTCAATCTATAATTCAATGATTGGCTTTCCTTTTGGCACAAAAGTTGCAAATGGATGCCTTGTCCTTTACTAAAATTGAAGCTTTCTCCATGACATAGATCCATCTCTTTCATCATATAGTATGATGACCATGAATAATGAAAGAATTGTGGAGGCTTCAAATCCTCATCGGAGTCTATGGGTATAGCAATCTAAGGACGCATTCTGCCAAATATAATTGATGACTGGTCTTTCTTAGAAGATGGTATGATGAATATAGATCCATCACCATCTTCTATGTGCATACATGTTGTTGATGTGGGTATGGCATGTGCAAGAAGCTTGTGTTGGCGGAGTTAGGTACATCATCAAAACGCAAAGAATAATTAAAATTGACATTTTCAGTAAGTACTCATTCACTGTCATTTTTGACGGTATTATTACAATAAGGATTATCTAGGTATGCTACAAGTGGCTCCATGGCAAAAGTAGATTGGGTGAGCTCTGAATCGAAATCTACCTCATTACTGCTGTCAATGTCATCTGGCAACGGCTCCTTTAGTACCTTACTGGTCTCTTGGGAGAGCAGAAAATTGGTAAAGTAATTTTCTACCCCTTTGAATGGTTGCATTTCAGTGAACACCATTCTAACCATCGCCCCTTGTCATCCACAAATTTGAAGCACTGATGAAGACTGGATAAGATAATTCAGTTGGCATGGATCCAAGGCCGTCCGAGCAACAGATTGTAGGAAGTGTCAGCATCAATTACGTAACATGTCACTTCTGTCTTTAAGTCTCAATTTGATACTGAAGACGTCCAGGGATTGACTACCTCCAGCATGGAAGCTGCATATCGCAGTAGTCGTTGTTGACAGCTTGTGGAGCAGAATGCCGAGAAAATGAAGTAGTCTCCTAGGGATAATACTTAAAGCATACCCAAGGTCGACTTGGATCCTCTTAACAAAGGTAGAGCCAATGTAACCATTATAGTATAAGGGTCAATTGTGCTGGTTATCCTTAAGAAGCATGTCCTGGGTAGTGAAGGAGATGCTTAGCACCTGCTGCAATGCCAAACGACAATGAGGGCATGAAGTCCCACTTTTATCAGTAGGAATGAATGGTACTTCTGTGAGAAAAGATCCTGAGTCTGCAAGTGCATCTCTAAGTGCATCTCTTTTTCCCTTTGAAAGGCAAAGTGGCCATACAGGGTAATACAAGCTGGGATATTAGCAAATTGTACCAATATATCAAAGCAAAAAAGGAATGTTAAGCCCTTGAGAAGTATTTTTCTTCAAGGATTTATCAAATTGCACCTCCTTTTGTTTATCCTTGTCCAAGGATAGTGTAGGCGGAGGAGCCTAGACTGGTGCAGTATTTTTCGATGTCGTTGGCTGTTGTGTCTCATCAGGTGTCTGGTTGTATTGTCTTAAGTACCGTTTTCCAGACCGAGTGCCAATCGGCTGTGAGGTAGCGGGTTTTGCTACTAAAGAAAATCCATCCTCTTCAGAATTGCAAAGAGAGGTTGTCGGTATAATGTTGTCTTCCTGTGAAGGAGAAATGACATTACAAGATTTGCCCTAGACTTTGGGCTGCTTGAATCTCATTGTTTATCGTTGACGATATCCAGGAGCACCCACATGGCTTCCCCAGATTTGGTCATTAATGGGATAAGACTCTTGTCTTTCTGAGCTTCAAAAAGTGGGTTAGTTACTTCTATTTTCCCTTTCGGGATGGGGGTTAGTCTGTCTTGAACTATCACCTGCAGAAAGTTTCCAAAATTGAGAGTTACAATGTCGGCAGTACCCTTCTTTTGTTCTAACTTTAGAGTTAAAATACCTACTTCAACCAGCACTTGGATCTTATCCTTGAGGATGTAACATCTGCTGGTAGGATGGTGGATCATCCTGTGGAAGAGATAGTAGTTGGGATCATTCATATATCCAACTTCTTCTGGACGCTTGGCCTCTGGTAACTTCAGCTTGTTACCTTTATTGAGGAAATGGAAGATTGTTACCAAATGCTTATCTATGAAAGAGTATTATCTCTAAAGAGGCTTAAACTCTAGAGTGCTATTGGAGTTGCTCTTTTTAGGTGTCAGCAGAGCTTCCCCAGAAACTTCCACAACTAACTTTTTTCCCTTCTACTTGGAAAGATCGAGCTGCATCATGACATTTGTTGTTGGCTCCCCGCCTATTTTTGGGAGCAAAGGATTCAAGTTACTTAGTTGATTTCTCAACTATTTTGGCTTGTTTGACAAACTCTTTTAAGTGTGGGCCTTACGGCTCCCATGCGGATTTTCACCTAATCGAGAAAGTTATACCTACATGTCTGAAGCAACCTAGGCAAATGCATGCCCGCTGGGTACAAAAGAGAAAGGTTGGCCGATTGGACACACATTTTGCATCTTTATTATTACATTCCTACATATATTCTGTAATAAATCCTGCAATTAACTTGTCCTAATATCTTATTTATGCATGATATGATGGGAGAAGATAATTATAAATCCAGGCTAACTAAATCAGATTCTTAGGGGATATAAATCACAATTGAAGATCAGAATGTATTAAGAGGATAATCCTAGATTTAGTTCAGTTAAAACGGATTTTAAAAGATCAAGTTAGTCGGCTGAAGAATCAACGAAGATAACGCCGAAATCAAAGCTTCAACCGAATAACCAATTGAAAAAGAAGCAAATCGGGGATCAATGGACCAGAACCAATCCATGTTTTCGTAGCCAGATGAAATCTATTGGGGAGCATTTGCTCCCCTATCTTCATACGCTCTCCCCTCACCTTTTTGCCTATAAATATTGGCATTTCAGATGTAGAATGTAAATTGGAGGGCTAAAAAAGGCTATGTAAAAGAGAGCAGTGTGTGTTGAGTTATAATGTGAGTTTAGAGAGAACTGAGAGAATCGTAATGGCGATTTATCAATGAAATTCAGCATTCTGCTATCAAGATCGTGCGCATTTTAGTATAAGGCTTTTTCTGTTCTTTCTCTATAATGCAATTCTATTCTTTTTATTCATTTCTTACTATGTCCTTTTACTAATGATCTCATGCATGAATTCTTATCTTTGTAATCTATAGTTCTACTGCCCTCTCTTATTTTCAGCATCAATTGGAGGAGGGAGATTTGAAGGAGACATCAGTAGTAGTCAACCAAGTTTTGTTTAATTCCAGATTTCAATTATCTCTACCCTCCCTGTCACTTTTTCTCTTAATCTCCTTTTCTTATTTAGTCTCCACATCGGTTAGTAATTTGCCTTTTCTTAATTCATATTCATATTGAAGTTTAATCTTTAAAACAGAAATTTCAACTGTTAATTTACTGATTTCCTAACTAGATTAAAGTTAGATTTTAGATTTTTTAATATCTTATTTTTAACAAGTCTCTGTGGATTCGACCTTCTTCTTACCACTATGTTATTCTTCTAAGAAATACAAGAAAGATTAGGTTTTCATAATTTGTACATGGTTCAAACAATGATGAAAAGCTTTATGACTTTGAATTGCGAACAATTTTTGGCGCTGTTGCTAGGGACTTATAAAAAATCTGCTTTTGAAATTGATAATTAATCTTTTTTCTAATTTTTAATTAAAAAATATTAAAAATTCAAAAAAATTAATTTTTTTTACCCACCCTGAATTTAATTCTTAAACTTGTTTTTGCAGGGATGTTCCACAAAACAAGTGAAAAAATTTACACAAATACGAAGGGAGCTTGCTTGCTAATTGTGCTGCTAAAATAAAAATTAAAAATTACTTGCTTTAGAGTCGTCGAAAAAGTTGGTATCTGTCTAACTCTACCTACGAATCTCCTGCTAGTGGGGTTTTGGAAGTGCTTTTGATTAAACTTTGTTGGCCCAAGAGGTTACACTCTCCAATTGTTTTATGTTTTGATGATGACAAACCAAATATGAGCTATTTGGTACTAATAAGTTTGTTAAGATAAGTTTCAGGTTTGTACCATGTTTAGAGACCATTCGCTTAGCTATTGCAAGAACTTCTAAGTTCCACAAAGCAAGGAAGGCATATTGCACATCAAGGAAGGATCATAGAAGAGAAGGCACTAGCAAGGCATTGGATGGCTCAAAGACTTGAAGATAGCTCAAGAAGTCTTCATGTAAATTGTTTTTCAGTTTATAGTATGTTAAAGAATAGTGGATAGGTTTGAAGCTCTATCACACACGTTTTTGCGCACATGCTCATTCCAAAATAATTTCTCATAAATTATACAAAAATATTTTGCATACAAGTTTTTGCCTACAAATACATCTTTATGTTTAATTCTATTTCCTGTTCAAAAGTATTTTTGTTAAAATCAAAATCCTCTTTGTTTTCTTTCTAAAATCGATTTTTGACCTGATCCGGTCGACCGGGACAGTCGACCGAGTCTGTGTCAGTCTGGTCCAGTCGACCGGACCAGTCGACCGTAGTCCTGGCAGAGGCACGTATCAGTGTGCACGTCTGCCAGTCGACCGGGGCGGTCGACCGAGATATTGTTTTTGCTCACAGGTTTTATCAGTCGACCGGGTCGGTCGACCGCTGGCCTATAACAGTCAAATTTTTGATCTACCGGTCGACCGGCCCAGTCGACCGATCTGACCGTTTGAACAGTAACCGGCAGATTTTTAAGAGCTGTTTATTTTTGTCTTTTGTGTTTAAAAATTCGTTTAAGGATATATTTTGATCTAATTACCTCCTAAACATCAGTAATTATGTTTTATCCCTAAACCCTAGCCCTCTCCTATAAATAGGGGTGTTTGGGGAGAGATTTGTTACAACATTTATTGCTAGAAAATTCAAAAGTTTAAGGCTTTCAAAAGAGACTTGTTTCTTGGTTTTTGTGCTGAATTTCTCACTGATTTTCTGAAGGGTTTTTCAAATACTCTCTGATTTAATTCTCTTTTCTCCTTACACACAAGAGCTTCATTCCTACTCAATATTCTCTAAGGACCTTTGTAAGGGAAGAGATAT
The DNA here is from genome assembly GCA_038442645.1 of Agave tequilana. Taxonomy (NCBI): domain Eukaryota; kingdom Viridiplantae; phylum Streptophyta; class Magnoliopsida; order Asparagales; family Asparagaceae; genus Agave; species Agave tequilana. Next base: position 29,601 of record JAVJIF010010574.1, read on the forward strand.
TTGAAAGAGAGAGTTTGTGGTCTTTTGACTACCAAGGAAATTACTTGTTCTTGAGATTGTAGGAGTTGGGTACTCCATTGTATTTGAGATCTTTGTGATAGTGGAAGTGGTCGGAATCCTTCTGGGGAAGGCGGGGAGTAGAGCTGGGTGCTCGAACCTCGATAACATATCCTTGTGTTTGCGATTGGTTTACATTCTTGCAATTCTTACTCTACTTTGCTTGCACTTATTACTTGCTCATCATACTTACTTGCTTGCATTCATCTTGTGATTCTTGATTGTGATTGTTGTAGCTTTAAATCATTAAATTGCCCTTTGATTAGCATTATCACCTATTCACCCCCCTCTAGGTGATTTTCAATTGGTATCAGAGCTTGGACTCTAGGTTTGGCTTAACATCCAAAGAGAGATCCTTAATATTTGCTAATCAACATTCATTCATTCATTCATTCATCACTAGTAAACATGGCCGATAACATCAAAACCCCTCCTAAATTTGATGGACTTAATTTCCCAATTTGGAAGGTTAGGATGACTATATTTTTGCAATCTTTGGGTAGCTTAGTGGCCAAGTCCTTGACTAACCCTATGTAGCACCCGATAGTGATGAGAGCACTTGGACCGACTTCAACTTTAGAGAATATGAGGCTAACTCCAAAGTCCAAAACTCCCTATTAACCGCCTTGAATGAGGATGACCTTACACGGGTAATTCATTGCCAATCCGCCTATGAGATTTGGCAACACTTATTGGTCACACATGAAGGGACTTCACAAGTCAAGAGAGCTAAGATAGATCTCTTGAGGTCTCAATATGAATCATTTAAAATGCTTGATGATGAATCCATTGATTGTATGATTACTCGTTTCACTAAAATTACAAATGGTCTTTCTTCATTAGGTGACGTCATCTCCAACGATCAAAAGGTGCGCAAAGTGATACGGGCTCTTCCTTCTTCATGGGAGATCAAGGCCACCACCTTAAAGGAGTTGAACGACAAGGACGAGATGGACATCATTAGTCTCATTGGGAACCTAAAGACCCATGAGATGGAGAAGAAGGCAAGAGAAGAAGCCACTACTTCAAAGAAGAAATCCATAGCCTTCAAGACTTCATCCACCAATGATGACGATGATGAAGACGAAGAAGAAGATGAGGAGCTAACTCTACTTGTGCGGAATGTCAAGAGGTTGTACCGAAAGAACAAGTTCAACTTCCGGAGAAGATTCGAAGGCAAAGAGGAGCGGAAGATCATTTGCTATAATTGTCGCAAACCCGGACATATCATGGCGGATTGTCCGGAGTTCAAGAAGAAGATGACTTCCTCCTTCAAGCCAAAGAAACCGGAGGAGAAGAAAGCCTACAAAGCAACATGGGATTCGGAAAGCGAGTCCGAAGAGGAAGTGGATCAAGCTAATATGAATTCATGGCAAACACACCTAAGGTAACCCCTAAATCCCTTGATGATGAAGATGATGAACTAAGTAAGGAAGTTCTAGTTCATGCCTTTGTAGAACTTTCTGAAACTTATGATAATAAGAAACTTGAATGCTTAAAATTACAAAAAGAAGTTGCTTTTCTTAAGAATCAACTTGCCATTGTTTCTAAAGAAAAAGATGATGTTTCTTCTAATTTCATTTCCATGCAAAAAGAATTTTGTGCCTACAAGAGTACTTGTAAGGCAAAATCTCCTATTATTGATGAAAAAGAAATTTCTTCTTTTAAATCCAAAATGAATGATTTCGAAAAAGTTTTAAATGATTGTGCTTTCAATACTAAGAAACTTGAGAACATGTTTTCTAAAAAGCACACTTCACATGCTAACACTTCACAAGCTAAAAATTCTCATGCTAACACCTCTCATGCTCATGCTCACAATGCTCATGCTCACAAATCACACACTCACTATGCTTTTAAATATGGTAGAGTGTATAGATGCACATATTGTGGTAAAAATGGACATTTAGCTAAGTTTTGCTATGATCAACTAAATAGAACAAATAATCTTGTTTGGGTTCATGACACTAACCCTAAAGGACCCAAGAAAATGTGGGTACCAAAATCAAGTCTTAAATTGTTTGATGTAGGTACACACCAAAGCTCCAAGACGTAGGGAGCGGTGGTACCTTGATAGTGGTTGTTCAAGACACATGACATGGGACATCAACAACTTCACAACCCTATCAAGGTACATGGAAGGTGGCACCGTCACCTTCGGGGATGACTCCAAAGGAACTATCATCGGTATAGGTAACATTCAAATTGGTGCATCTCCTATTATTGAGAATGTTGTTTTAGTAGATGGTTTAAAACATAATTTGCTTAGCATTAGTCAACTTTGTGATCGTGGACTTAAAGTTGTTTTTGATGATGCTTCTTGTAAGATTTTTGATGTTAAATCCGATGTTTGTATTCTCACCGGTTTTCGTGATAATAATGTTTATATTATTGACATGCTTAATTTAGATTGTTCTACTAAATGCTTAAATGCTTTTGATGAAAATTCTTGGCTTTGGCATAGAAGATTAGGACATGCATCTTTTGACCATATTTCTAGGATTAATTCAAAGGAATTGGTGAAGGGTATACCTTGCTTGAATTTTGAGAAAGACCGCATTTGTGGTGCGTGCCAACTTGGGAAACAAACCAAGTCTTCCTTTAAACCAATCAAGGATATCATGTCAACTAGGCCTTTAGAATTAATTCATATGGATCTTTTTGGACCAACTAAAACTAAGAGTTTAAATGGAAGTAGATTTGCATTTGTTTTGGTTGATGATTTCTCCCGTTTTACTTGGGTTTTCTTTTACAAAATAAAGATCAAACTTTTTCTCATTTTAAAATTTTTCGAAAAAGAGTTGAAAAAGAAAAGGGTTTTCCGATTTTGAGAATAAGGAGTGATAGAGGTGGTGAGTTTGTTAACCAACTCTTCATGACTTATTGTGATGAAAAGGGAATTAAGCATGAAATGTCTTGTCCTAGAACTCCACAACAAAATGGAGTTGTAGAAAGGAAAAATAGAACACTTCAAGAGATGGCTAGGACAATGATAAGTGAATATGACCTCCCTCAATATTTATGGGCCGAGGCCGTAAACACCGCATGCTATATATCGAATCGTATTTATTTATGCAAAAATTCTTCAAAAACTTCTTTTGAAATGTATCATTCTAGAAAACCAAATGTTGCATATTTTAAAGTTTTTGGATGCAAGTGTTTTGTTGTGAATACTAAGGATAATTTGGGTAAATTTGATGCTAAGGCTTATGAGGCTATCTTTGTTGGATATTCCTCTACTAGCAAAGCATATAGAGTTTTCAATAGATCTACTCTTATCATAGAAGAAACCATGCATGTTAAATTTGAAGAATCTAATGTGGTTATTGAGAATGTTGTAGAGATTGAACCATTAGGTGAAGACATGGAGAGACTATCCTTGAAGGACTCACCCGCTCAAGAAGAAAAGCTAGACCCTATTGGTGAAGTTCAAGAGGATAAGGAGGAAAGCACTCATCCGCTTCCTAAAGCTTGGAGATACGCTACAAATCATCCTAAGGAGCTCATCTTGGGTGATGCATCTAAAGGAGTCACAACGCGCTCCAAACTCCATGACCTATGTGGTAACTTTGCTTTCATTTCTCATTTTGAACCCAAAGGCATTCTCGAAGCCGAGACGGACCCATATTGGTTGCTTGCCATGCAAGAGGAACTCAATCAATTTGAGCGCAACCAAGTTTGGCACCTTGTTCCTAAGCCCCACGATAGACCAATAATTGGTACTAAGTGGATCTTTAGAAACAAGATGGATGAGTCCAGAAATGTCATTAGGAATAAAGCTAGGTTAGTGGCCCAAGGTTACACTCAAGTTGAGGGAATTGACTTTGAGGAGACCTTTGCACCCGTAGCACGGCTTGAAGCCATACGGATGACACTAGCTTTTGCATGTTTTAAAAATTTTAAACTTTTTCAAATGGATGTAAAAAGTGCATTTTTAAATGGTTTTATTAATGGAGAAGTTTATGTTTCTCAACCTCCCGGTTTTATTGATCATGTTCATCCCGATTTTGTTTTTAAACTTGATAAAGCTTTGTATGGATTGAAACAAGCTCCAAGAGCTTGGTATGAAAGGCTTTCTAGTTTTCTCATTTCAAATGATTTTATTAAAGGCAAAGTAGACACAACTCTTTTTACTAAGCATGTTGATAATGATATTTTAATTGTGCAAATTTATGTTGATGATATAATTTTTGGATCTACTAATGAGCTTTTATGCAAGGATTTTGAGAAGGTAATGCAACTAGAATTTGAAATGTCTTCCATGGGTGAGCTAAATTTCTTCCTTGGACTCCAAATCAAGCAATTGCAAGACAGAACCTTCATTAACCAAGCCAAGTACGCAAAGGAGCTAGTAAAGAAGTTTGGGCTTGAAGGATCAAAGGCTTGCAACACTCCAATGGCAACTACAACCAAGCTTGATAAGGACGAACAAGGTAAAAATGTTGATATTAAATTATATAGAAGCATGATAGGAAGTCTTTTATATTTGACGGCAAGTAGGTCGGATATCATGTTTAGTGTGTGTCTTTGTGCTAGATTTCAATCGTGTCCTAAAGAGTCTCATCTTATTGCGGTAAAACGCATTATTCGTTATATTAAGGGCACTATTGGAATGGGTCTTTGGTATCCGAAAACTAGAGATTTTTCAATGACTAGCTATTCGGATGCAGACTATGCGGGTTGTAGAGTAGATAGAAAGAGTACTAGTGGGACATGTCAATTTCTTGGTAATTGTCTTGTTTCATGGTCCTCTAGGAAACATAATTCCGTAGCTCTCTCAACCGCCGAGGCGGAGTATGTTGCCGCGGGGGCTTGTTGTGCACAAGTCCTTTGGATGAAACATACTCTCCTTGATTTTGATTTGCACTTTGATCATATAAAAATATTTTGTGATAATACTAGTACTATACACATGACCAAAAATGCAAATCAACATAGTAAGACCAAGCACATTGAGATTAGATATCACTTTCTTAGAGATCATTTTGAGAAAGGTGATATAGATATTGATTATGTTTCCACGGATTTACAACTAGCCGATATTTTCACTAAACCTCTTGATTTTGCTAGATTTTCGTTATTTGTGGAGAACTTAATGTTTGTATTATTGAATAGACATGTTTTTCATAACCCTTTTTGATGTATGACAAAAAGGGGGAGAATAAGTTTACATGACAAAAATAAGTTCATTTGGTCTTGGTTCCATATGAATTTATAGGTCTTGGTTCCATATGAATTTATATGCTTTAATTTTAAAGATTTGTTTTATGAGTTTTATGTTTATGTATGTATGAGTTTTTGAATTCTTGTGTTTTAGTTGTTTTGGTATTTTTGGTATCAAGAGCAATTTTTGTGTTTTATATTAGTTTCAATAATTGGTGCATCATTTCAATTATTGGTATCTAGAGCATACTCTTGTGTTTTATATATAGCATAATTTGAGGGGGAGTTTTCTCCTCCCTATATTTTTGTTAATAGCCTATTTGTTTTGTCATCATCAAAAAGGGGAGATTGTTGGCCCAAGAGGTTACACTCTCCAATTGTTTTATGTTTTGATGATGACAAACCAAATATGAGCTATATGGTACTAATAAGTTTGTTAAGATAAGTTTCAGGTTTGTACCATGTTTAGAGACCATTCGCTTAGCTATTGCAAGAACTTCTAAGTTCCACAAAGCAAGGAAGGCATATTGCACATCAAGGAAGGATCATAGAAGAGAAGGCACTAGCAAGGCATTGGATGGCTCAAAGACTTGAAGATAGCTCAAGAAGTCTTCATGTAAATTGTTTTTCAGTTTATAGTATGTTAAGAATAGTGGATAGGTTTGAAGCTCTATCACACACGTTTTTGCGCACATGCTCATTCCAAAATAATTTCTCATAAATTATACAAAAATATTTTGCATACAAGTTTTTGCCTACAAATACATCTTTATGTTTAATTCTATTTCCTGTTCAAAAGTATTTTTGTTAAAATCAAAATCCTCTTTGTTTTCTTTATTAAAATCGATTTTTGACCTGATCCGGTCGACCGGGACAGTCGACCGAGTCTGTGTCAGTCTGGTCCGGTCGACCGGACCAGTCGACCGCAGTCCTGGCAGAGGCACGTATCAGTGTGCACGTCTGCCAGTCGACCGGGGCGGTCGACCGAGATATTGTTTTTGCTCACAGGTTTTATCAGTCGACCGGGTCGGTCGACCGCTGGCCTATAACGGTCAAATTTTGATCTACCGGTCGACCGGCCCAGTCGACCGATCTGACCGTTTGAACAGTAACGGGCAGATTTTTAAGAGCTGTTTATTTTTGTCTTTTGTGTTTAAAAATTCGTTTAAGGATATATTTTGATCTAATTACCTCCTAAACATCAGTAATTATGTTTTATCCCTAAACCCTAGCCCTCTCCTATAAATAGGGGTGTTTGGGGAGAGATTTGTTACAACATTTATTGCTAGAAAATTCAAAAGTTTAAGGCTTTCAAAAGAGACTTGTTTCTTGGTTTTTGTGCTGAATTTCTCACTGATTTTCTGAAGGGTTTTTCAAATACTCTCTGATTTAATTCTCTTTTCTCCTTACACACAAGAGCTTCATTCCTACTCAATATTCTCTAAGGACCTTTGTAAGGGAAGAGATATTTGAAAGAGAGAGTTTGTGGTCTTTTGACTACCAAGGAAATTACTTGTTCTTGAGATTGTAGGAGTTGGGTACTCCATTGTATTTGAGATCTTTGTAATAGTGGAAGTGGTCGGAATCCTTCTGGGGAAGGCGGGGAGTAGAGCTGGGTGCTCGAACCTCGATAACATATCCTTGTGTTTGCGATTGGTTTACATTCTTGCAATTCTTACTCTACTTTGCTTGCACTTATTACTTGCTCATCATACTTACTTGCTTGCATTCATCTTGTGATTCTTGATTGTGATTGTTGTAGCTTTAAATCATTAAATTGCCCTTTGATTAGCATTATCACCTATTCACCCCCCCTCTAGGTGATTTTCAAACTTGTGCTGCATTAGTGCATTTGCGCATTGATCGTACACGTATTTTCATTAATTTTATTACATTCCCACATTTATCCTATAATAAATTCTGCTAATTTCTTGTTAATTTCTTATTTTGCAGGTTTGTCTTAATGAAGGGTGAGAAGATAAGACCAAATAACAGCAAGTTAAATTCAAATTTAATTGGATCTACTTAGTTAACTGAAGACAAGGCCAAATAAATACAGTTAAAATCAGATTAGAAGAATCAATTTGGTTAGCTTGAAGAATCAATGGATATTATTAAGATCCAGAGATCCAAAAGAGATATTATCAGAAGATCTTTTCTGTTGGGCCAGCGATTTTATCTATATCTCCAACATTATCTCCAACCTTATCAGAAAATTTTTTTTATTGGGCCAACGATTTGGTCTCATCTTCAAGCACGCTCTTCCTTGTCCATTTCAACCTATAAATACCACCACTTCTGAAGGCAAAGGGGCACCACACTGCAAAGAGATCCAAGGCTAATATCTACTCTAGTTTAGTTTAAGTTTTCTTTTCTTTTTAAATATAATTTTAATTTCTTTATATCTTATATTAGAGAGTTTCAAGAATAAAAAGAGAGGAAGAATTGTATTTAGAGTGACATTTAATATAATCTTCTTTAAAGAGAGTTATATTTAGAATGACAGTCAATGTAACTTTCTCACTTTTCTTCATTGTTACTCAACTTAGTCGATCATTGTTTCTTTCTATTGTTTCACTTTAATCTTTCATTTCATTTCTTAGTTTAGAATCACATTTAAAAACCAATGCTTTTCTTCTTCTTTACTCTTTTCATTCTCTCTCTTTTAACTTAAAATGATTTCAAAATCATCTTCTATCTTCCATTTTCTTTTTAACTTAACCTAGTTCTTTTCCTGATCTTTTCAAAAATAAAGAAGAATCTTTAACAAGTTTTAGTGTCTTAAAAGAATGACGAAAACACTTCTATCACAGTCTCTTCTTATGGATCACGACCTGCATAGCCACTTGCAATAGCGGTAGCATTGAGTAACTTGTACTTGTTAATCTTCAATATAAACTTCTCTTTTTATGTACAGGTTAGACTCGATCAAACTTTGGCATCGTTGTCGGGAAAGATGGTAAGTTTTCTTTTAAGTTTACTTAACGGTTTAAATTTTCTTCTCTATTTTTGTTTACAGGAGCTAATTTTTGAAAACTAATTATTACAGTGCACTACATGTTATCATGTGCCTCTGTTCCAGAAGTGGAGCATAGGAAAATACTACTCAGCCAAGAAAATGCGGCAAAGGCCGCATTTACACGGCTGTGTAGTAGGACTATTAAAAATATTTTCTTGCAGGTACTTTCACACTGCAAAGTTAACATTCTGCAGCTATTAATTTTTCATTTCACTTAACTCTACACACTATTTTAAATTCAATAGTAACTTGTTGCTTGTTAATATTAAAAATGGTTTAGACTTTGCATTTAGAGCATGTGTCTAATTACGTTTACATTTACATTACTATTGAGGAGTGTTAAGCAAAGGTATGTGTGGATTGCATGTAGCTTAGGAGACACAATTGGGTGATACATATTGCTTAAGTGTAATTATTTTTACTATATATTTATACACACACAGTAAAATGAATTAAGGGCATATCCTTAAACAAGATAAGGTGGGGAAGTTATTACCTTTCCTTAACCCGGAAACTATCTCTTCACTCACTAACCCGCCTAACTAAAACTGAGTAGACATTGGCCCTAGGTTCAGACTCATTTAGGAGATTAACCTAAGGGAAAGTTGTTATTTTAACTCTTGTTAAATTAGTGTCAAAGGTTGGGGATTGAGAGGTGAAACCTCGAAGAATAGAAGTTTGACAAATTAAGCATGTTGCTCAGGTACGGATACCTCCCATTGATCTTACCCCTACCTGGCCGATTAACTTGTGGTCAAACTGTTTCAATATACCTCCCATGGACAGTCTAACCAGTTACGAGTCATCTAAGTCTAAGGTCTACCCTAACTTAGGTTAGATTTTTCCTTTTTTTTTGTTTATTTATTTGTTTGTTTTAGTTTTTTTGATATTTTTTGTGTGATATGAATTATAATTAAAAAAATTTTAATGCATATAGTGATTTATACTTCACCCCGACCTCTTTTGACTCAGATATCACCAACACTACATTTCATAGATTTAACCAACCAGGTATGCTGGATTGGTTTTATCTGAATGAATATATGTCCTAGTTGTAATATTATGAACAAGAGTAAAACAATCATCTCCTCTCTTCACTGAGTCAGTGGGAGTACAACTCTCCTGAGTTATATGGTCAACAACCTTACCAACAACCAGCTTCATATACTCCTTATCAAGATAATTTATAGAAGAAAAATCTAGATTATAAAAGAGTTTAGAAGTCTACCTTGAGTCCCAAAATGATTATATTCAATCCCAAAATGAGTGTCTCCAATCTATTGATAGGTTAAAAGTAAAAAATGAGTAATTTGGTTAAAATAATTAATAATAGGAATGAGAAAACTCTACCTAACACATTATTGACCATTTCTGTTTCCCCTAGCCATATTGATAGGATCTAAGAATCATGGTATCTTGGAGACTTTAATCAAAATTCAATTTCACCACAACATCTTGAACTTGACCAATCCCAAACCTTAGACAAATTGGCAAGTTTTTATTTCAAGGAACTTGATTATGAATGTGAGCTTGATCCCCAACTTTGTGATTCAATTTCAATTTTGAATCTAAGTTGACTTCGGTATCCTTACCCGATTTGGATCCAATTCCCAAGCCAACATTGATTTTTATACCTATAGAGCTTGAAATTGAATCACCCATTTTGAATAGTCACATTCCATTAATGGGAAAAAATGTAAATTTCAATTCTTAATTTGGACCCAACTTTTGAACCAAATCTGACTCTCGAATCTAAACTTGATTTGAGTTATATTCCCTGGTCAGTATTTGTTTGTTTTTGTTTCGAAGGCCAAATCATCCATTTCATCAAATCATTCCTTTGTTAGATCAAGGTATAGACCATATTGACTCTGGATGATATTTCAAGATTGGTCACATAAAGGGGTTAACTTTCATAATAGGATCAAGCATGATCCTATTCAATTTGAGGATAATAAAAATGTAAATAAGAAGGAGGTCATCAAAGATGGGTTCTTTGAAAATTCATGTTACTTTGGTTGGGCATCAACGCTTGGCCCAATCCGACCACCACCGGAACCACCACCTTTCTTTCTCTTTCTTCTTTTTCATGGATATATGCATTCATCTATATATTGAGGACAATGCATGAAATAGGAGTAGGGGAGGGTTCTAACATGACATAGGTTTTCTTTTAATTTTAAAAAAATTATATAACATTTTCTTTTTTAAAAAATTTTTTGAAAAGAGAAACAATATTTTTGACTTATTTTTTGTAAGTAATTAAGTTAATTTTAAGGAATAGGAGATTCATAATTATGATTTCTTACACTTGGTCAAAATAAAATTATTTGTTTGATTTCTTAGGTTAGGAAGAAAAATTGAAAAAGTAATTTAGTCTTGATTTTTACCTTATTGAAATATGCATACTTATACACTTACACACTTAGGGTTCAAAAATAAAGATTCTTAGGCCTTATATTATATATATATATATATATATATATATTTTAAAAATTCTCTGATTAAGCTGGGTATTTGTGCCTCATAAAGTATAAGCATTCATGCCTAACAGTGGTCCATATAATAAATAAAAACCTTAATTTTATGACTTTTTTTGCTTGAGTCCTTAAGTCTTTGGGGTGTTTCTCACCCGGTACCCTAAAACCGTTAGGTTTGGGAGTCACTGACCTAAAACTCGTGACATGAATGAATTAGAAAGCCGAATAGAATTAAGAGATATTACCACAAAAAATATGTAAAAAAAAATAGGACATAAAAGTTAGAGTTGAAGAATCCCGAGTCAAATACTCACAGTCACAAAGATGCATATAACTTAGGGTAAAGTAATAGCTTAGATGAGAAATACAGTTTGACTCCTTATCTTGGTTGACAACAAGTTTTTGAATAGAGCTAAGTCTAGGGTGAATAGTTTGGTGTTCCTATGACTTATAAATTTCTTAATTCTTACAAAAACTACTTCAAATATTTTCTTATCTTTTCAAAATGCATTTTCAAAATATTAACACTTTGTTTCTCTTTCTTTATGAATTTTGTGGGTGTAATTTAGTGAAAACTCTAACGAGACAAAACTCGTCCTCTAGGGGTAGCCTAGAGGTTTAAAGGCTTGTTGCACATGCTCAATGCAATCACATGACCTGTGAAAGTGGTCTAATAAATTTTTAGGATTAGTTTTCTTGTTTTGCTCAAGGACGAGGATAGGTGTAGGGGTGTGATTGTATACGTATTTTACATTATTTTTATTACATTCTCACATTATCCTGTAATAAGTCCTACTAATTCCTTATTTTAATGTCTTATTTTGTAGGCTTGTCTTAATGAAGGGAAAGAAGATAAGATCAAATAAAATATAGTTAAATTCTAATTTAATTGGATCTATTTGGTTAACTGAAGATAAAGCCAAAAACTACAGTTAAAATCGAATTTAGAAGAATCAGTTTGGTTAACTTGCAGAATCAAAGGGATATTCTTAAAATCCAAAGATCCAAAAGAGATATTATCAGAAGATCTTTTCTGTTGGCCAGCGATTTTGTCTTTATCTTCAACTTTATCTCCAATCTTATCTCTAACCTTATCAGAAGATCTTTTCTATTGGGCCAACGATTTGGTCACATCTCAAGCGCACTCTCCCTTCTCCATTTCAACCTATAAATGCCATGACTTCAGAAGGCAAATGGGCATACACTGCAGAGAGATATCCTTGGGTAACTTTTGCTCTAGTTTAGTTTAGGTTTTCTTTTTTAAGTGTAATTTTAATTTCTTTATAGCTTAGATTAGAGAGAGTTTCATGAACAAAAAGAGAGGAAGAATTGTATTTAGAACACTAAATGTAATCTTTGTTAAATAGAGTTGTATTGAGAGTGACAGTCAATGTAACTTTTTCACTTTTTTCATTGTTACTCAACTTAATCGATCATTGTTCCTTTCTATTATTTCGCTTTAGTCTACTCTGAGGCAAATTTTTGTAACCGATTCAAGGTAAGCATTCATTCAGAACAGGTAAGTTTCTTTCTATCTTTCATTTCATTTCTTAGTTTAGAATCATGTTTAAAACCAACAATTTTCTTCTTCTTTATTCTTTTCGTTTCTCTCTCTTTTAACTTAATAACTCTTTTAACTTAAAATAGTTTCAAAACCATCTTCTATCTTTCACTTTTTTTTCTAACTTAACTTAGTTATTTTCCTTTAAAATTACACCTAGAGGAGGTGAATAGGTATATAGCTAATCAAATAAAAATTCAAGACAATATGACAATATAATATGAAATAACACAATCGATCACTCAAAATAAGGCTTGAAGCCGTATTCCCCGTGAAGGGCTCTGAACTTCTTGTGATTCCTCTAAATAAGAGTTTAGGTGCTCAATTGCTATCTTGTTGAGATGACTATTGATCGACAAGAATAAATGAATGAAAAACAAGTAAATAGAGACAATAAAGTAATCGCAAACAAAAAGATTTGTTCTGAGATTCGAACCCCCGCTCTACGTCCCCGCCTTCACCACCTTGAAGGATTTCACTATTCACTATTGGATTCTCCACAAAGGGACCTTACAATAAGAAATTACAATCACTTGGGGTACACAACTCCGCAACTCAATCCTCTACTCCAGAGGCAGCACAAAACCAATTAAGATTACAAGCTCTGGGAGATCAAGAGATCACAAACACTCTCTTTACAACTCTCTTACAAAAATTCTATAGAGTAAAATGTAAACTTAAAGCTCAAGGATGTAAGTGACAGTGAAAATCAGAAAGAGAAATTTTAAGAGCAGAAAAACTCAATTAAAACTTTGAAAATAAGAGCACAAAAGAAAACTTGAAACTTTTTCTCTTCGAAAGCAAAAACTAGATTTTCAATAGAATTTGGTTGTTATGAAATATTCAATCTCAATAACCCTTTATATAGGTTTTAGAAAAAAAACTTTTAGAATAGTTTTACCAAGTCTAAAAAAACTTTTAGAATAGTTTTATCAGGTCTAAAAAGGAAGAAATTGACCTTTTATATATGTTTTAGAAAAATACTTTTAGAATAGTTTTACCAGGTCTAAAAAGGAAGAAATTGACCCTAGAAATTTAACTTTTCACGTTTTAAAAGAAACATGTTTAAAAATAAATTTAAAAGAACTGGTCGTTACTGCCAATCTGGCAGTTTGTCAGTCGACCAGCCGGTCGACCGGCCATTCAAAAAAATTTGACTGTTGGCTCTCGATCAACCAGTCGGTTAACCGTGTTTAACCGAGACAAACCAGTTACAGCCGGTCGACCGCCCGGTCGACCGCAATAAGGGACCGGTCGACTGGTCGGTCGATCGGGAATGTGCACAATATGCACACCCTAATTACCAGAGGTTCTGTCAACTGTGCGATCGACCGTTCTGGCTTGTAATTAGCACGGTCGACCGTCGGTCGACCAACCTAGGCCAAAAATTGGGTCAAGGTATTTTTTTTGAAGATAAAGAAAATTTTCAAATAATTTTTGTTTGAATTTTAGAAGAGAGAAGACAAATATAGCCATGAGCTACAAGTTCTAAACTGAGATAGAAATTTTTAAGAAGATATGGAACAAGTATCAAAACTAAAAATGTCAAAACCATACTTTCGAAAACGTGTACTTTGTGTGTGTATTTCTTTGAGCCTCAAATCTATATTCTACTCTTTAACAAACTAATTTCTTATAAGGTTCTAATTGGCTATAAGAATTTTCAAATAGGCTTCTCTGATAGTGACGTTTGAGTGACGTTGAGTGCTTTGAGTTATGGTCCCGTTCTTGAGTACCCTTGAGTCATCAATACCTTCCTTTAGAGGAAAAAACCTATTAGATTTTTTAAACCTGTTAGATCTTTTTGAGCCCTGAAATATACTCTTGAACTTAATTAGTACTAAATAATTTCATATGCGTTGTTATCATCAAGCACAAAATCGGGGATTGTAACTTTTGGGCCAACAATCTCTCCCTTTTTGATGATGACAAAACATATGAGCTATTTAAAAGAAAATCTAAGAAAGAGCTTTGTAAAAACTCCCCTTCAAGTTATGATAGCTATCAGGTACAAGATATCAACAAGTTATATGATAAAGGCTTTGTATAAGAGCATGATTAGACAAATACTAATAAATACTTCTCCTCCTTTTTATCATGCATCAAAAAAGATAAGCAAAAATAATCAAAAATTAAAACATATGTAGGTTTTATCAGAAGAAAAACTCATGAATCAACAATACAAAAATTTAGTTTTCCACAAATGAAAGAGAATCTGTTAAGATCAAGTGGCTTGGTAAAAATATCTGCTAGTTGAAAATCAATTTAAACATAATCAATTTCAATATCACCTTTCTCATAGTGATCTCTAAGAAAGTGATATCGAATTTCTATGTACTTGTAAAGATACCAATTGAAATTAATACATAAGCTTGTAAAGATACCAATTAACATTTAAAATTAAGTCAAGCTTAGCATAAACAGTTTATGCTTAAATAAAATATATGGCATTATAAAATAAGCACAATCTAAATCATATATATGTATGTATGAAAATATCACTTGAGCTTTGAATCATACATAGATAGTAAATTAGTATGAGTACACAAAATGAATAGATTATGTAAATTATGTAAATAACTCATAACAATCCACTCTTATCATGCACATGATAAAAATATATTCAATAAGGTACACAAGACATGGTCGCCCAACCAACCGCCCTTAGGTTGGTAGGATTTTCAAAAATAAGAGTTTGAAAATAATTTAACATGTTTGAAAACTCTACCAATTGAAAAATCAAGAAACTAGTTTAAAATAATTTTTGAAAAACTAGTTAAAGATCCTTCAAAATATGAAACCAAATCATATATCTCATGAAGCATTGCTAAGTACACAAAAATTATCACTCAAGATCTATAAGGCTCAAAAATGTGTTCATAAAATAAAATCATGAGTAAACAAAAATAATGTGAGTGCCCAAGAATCATGTGAATAGCATATTCATGAAATAAATCAATAAGGCTCAAAACAAACATCAAACTAAAAATTTTTATAAAAATTAAACAAGCATCAAGGTATATATATGTTTTGTCGAATTTAAAAGTATATATACATATCCTAAGAAAACAAATCAAAAATAGAATTTTGCATAAAGGCAAGTGACTCAAGAATATACATGTATATCTATTAGTTTTAGACAAAAATAACATACATGAAGCTAAATATGTACAAAAATAGGAAAAACAAGTATAAATGAAAGAATAATTAAAACTAGGTTATATATGTACATGTAATGGTAGAAATGAGTAATGAAGCACAAACACATAATAATCAAGTGTAGCTCATTACTTGTACAAGCATAAACACGAGTTTTAACAAAAACTTCATCTAAATAAGTAATCACCACATGAAGCATGAAACAAACATGATCATTAGGCTAAGTGCACGTGTTTTAGAACTAGTATATACATAGTAATCAAACAATAGTGAGAACAATAGTGAGAATACAAAATATGAATTCAATGAACATGGGTGTATCTCAAAGACTATCTATGTATATCACATGTCTAATAACATTGCATTTAATATAATGAACATTAAAATCCAAGACATACTAAAAACATTTATATGAAAGCATGTAAAAAAAATGAGACTTAGAGATAGTTACTAAAACCATATGAACTAGTCTCTAGGTCTCCAAAACCATAGAGGTTTTTCCCACCTAAACATCCCTTGAAAGTGATGCATCCATAAATATGATCTTTATGCTTGGATCCCATCCACCATCAAGGCATCGATACTCTTACGTCTTGTGAAAGCCCACACCTACATCAAATACAATAAGGGTGAATTTTTGTACCCATTTCTTTTTTTAGTCCACGGGGGTTAGTGTAACGCCCCGATCCCGCGGGTACGGAGACGTTACTGCGACGTATATACGCAGGTCAGAAATACCCTCACGTATATACGCTAAGCATCAGTACAGGTAAGAATCAGAGTACGGAAGTACGTGGTGCTTTATACATTCTAACATATGAGTACAATTATAAAGTTATCACCAGATGTGACACAATATTACAAGGATATTACATCACCGATATGTGCAAATGCGAGAATACAAAGGGGTATACAAGTATGAACAGTACAAATGGCGCTCATGAGTTATAACAGGAAAACTCTAGAGCCGAGCAGGGGGCCTGGAAGGATGGGGCTCTGAACGGTCTGTCGCTGATCTACGCTACCGCTGAGCCACTTGATCAGCAACTAGGAGAATTCACAAGCTCCGAGCTCTAAGACCTAGATATGAGGATCCAGGGGAGTCAGAACTCCCGGCGAGGGGTGATACGAATGCCAAGTGGCGAGCATAGATAAGCACACGTGTATCGATAAATCTGAATCATAAACATGCATTGAAAATTGTGTCGTAGGCACAAGCATACAGGAGCAAGTAGATATAAAGCAAGTGATATTGAGCAGGGGAGCACATGGTATAATAAGACAAAAACAGGAGATAGTGGAATAGAATACAAGTGGAAAGGCAGGATGTGAGCGGGTATAATATAGTAATGATCATAAAACTAGAAATCCAAAATTAAGTAAATACATGTATATCGATAAGTCTGAATCAGAAAACATGCGTAGAAAATGATTTCGAGAGCGTATGTACATATAAACATGTAATGCCGGTACAAGTCAGTAAACAAGAGATCAGAAAATCCCGAAATAATCTAGAATAATATTTAGTAAAATAGAATGTCTAGCTCAAGTCATACAACATGAATTGTTGAATCATGATAACAGGGCTAGTCACATGCATGGGTGAATCAGTATATTGCATTTAAGTTATCCAATAATAATTGTCAGTAGTATTTATTATTCCTGTGTTATTAAGACTCATCTGATTTGTATATATCGGTATGTGTCCCATTCCACATACCTCAGCATACAGACCGGAGAGTAAATTATTTTTGTCCCTTCCCACCGGCGTCCCACAACACCGACAGTTCACGCTGTAGCCCGCATTTCCAGTAGAACTTATCCGAACTCCGATACGCGGTAGCATTATTCGAATAGAGGAGAGACCAATAACATATGTTCCAGGCGTTATTATTGTACATGCAAGTGTGGGTGTTAATATGCACTGAGAATGCTTATCACCTAACACCAGGCGGCACAGGCAGGAGGGAGTAACCTCACAGATTCAAGAGGTGGCCCCACAGATTCAAGAGGTGGCCCCCACCACGTGTGTGGCGTGGCACTTTGCTCCATGTGGCACTTTATTCTGATAGATGATTCAGGAGGTAGCCCCACAGATTCAAGACGTGGCCCCCATAGATTCAAGAGATGGCCCCCACCACGTGTGTGGTGTGACACTTTGCTCCATGTGGCACTTTATTCTGAGGGGAATGGATTTTAGAGGTGGCCCCACAGATTCAAGAGGTGGCCCCCATCACGTGTGTGGTGTGGCACTTTGTTCTGTGTGGTACTTAATTGCATTCAGGATCCGCCGGACGCTAGCACGATCGTGGATAATCCTCGTCATTCCGACACCAAGCAGGCTCTGCCAGACGCCGGTATGACTGTGCTGTTAACAAGAATAATAGTGCAGGGGACATGAATACAGGGGATACAGGAGTTCAGGAGTACAGGAGTGCCAGATGCCTGGTAGCAGTATAAAATCATGCCATAACTCCGTAAAAAGTGATAATCATGAATATGCAATGTAATACAGGTATCAGGTGTCACATATTAGGTGTCACATATCAGGTGTCAGGTATAACATGTAGAGTACCGGTGTCAAATGTAAACATATCAGGGTCAGGTAATTAATTTGTCAGGAGGCAGGTGATAAGTCATTTCATAGCAGGGAGTAAGTGTCAAGTAGTAGCATGTTAGGTGTCAGGTGATAACATGACATAAAAGTGATATCAGGCAGGTGACAAGGGACAGTATAGTATATGTTAGCACATCAAGTGAAAGCATACCAGGCGATACAGGAAAATAGTAAGATATACAAGACTGGTAAGAATACTGAAAACCAAGCAGTTTTAGAAAAAAATAGTATAAGTAAGGTTTCAAACTCTTCACAACTATTAATAGAAGAATTAATAAACTGGCAGGCAAGAAATTCAGTAAGCAAGCGAACATCCAAGAGGAGCTAAGCGGGGCCGGAGCGAAGCTAATGTATAACACTAAATGCTATCACGCTCGACGAGGTTACTGCTCGCAGCGTAACTAAACACACGTGTCGCAGCAAGTGTATGAACGCCATACTATCGCTCACGGGGAAACCATGCTCACAGAGTAATTACGCTCGAACGGAGTAAGGGGTAAAGTGTTGACGCTAGGTCCGCCTATTAGGCGTAGCATAGAAAAAGTCCAGAGGATTTTAAAACTGCAAAGGTCATACCCGGAGGTTAGGCCCGAAGGCAAGGGTACCTACAGAAAGTGTTAGTTTCAAACAGCACAAATCGTGAATAATACAAGTCGACCCGATGAAACGGGAAAGTCAAAAGGAAAGCGAAAACACTCCCCTAAATACAAAAAACACCATGAAATCCATAGTCTCTAGAATCTAGGTATCCAACGCGGATATGCGTTCAAATATAATAAATATTATATTATATAGAGGAGAAGAGAGAGAAGGAACCAGAAGTAGAGAGATGGAGACGCGGGAATCGCAGACGCGGGAGTTGCGTCGCGTAGATGCCACAAACGCGGGGTTCAAGACCCGCGTTTTAAGCTATAACACGAGAAGACCCGCGTTCAAGACCCGCGTCAGGTTGATACAAGAACGCGAAGGTCGCGTTAAGGAAATACCAAGACGCGAGGGTGAGCTCCACGTCTAGCAATTATCATCAAAGAAAGAGAGACAGGGAAATGAGAAAGTGAGAGTCCAAGAGGGGAAGAGAGATAGAGACATAAGGATGAGGGGGTGAGAGAGACGAAGTGATGGGAGAAAAGAAGAGACGCAGGGAACAGAATGGACAAAGAAGGAAAAAAGAAAAAGAAGAAGAAAGAAAGAAGGGAAGAAAAGAAGGAAGAGAAGGAAAGAAAAGAAATAAGAAGTGAAGGGGGTGGAACGCTGGCCAAGGCTTGGCGGCGATCATCGGCGGCAGCCGGAGGTGGCCAGAGGCCGGTAGTCCAAGCCCAAGCAATTTTGTGGGGTGCAAGTCTAGTTGATTTAGGAATTTTGGAGTTTTGGAAATGATGTTTCGGAGAACGAAGCTATAGCTCGTTGAAAAGAGTATTCCGATGAGAGGAAGATGGCGTGGTTGTTGGTGGCCAAGGTGGTGTAGGTGGTGGTGGAGATGGTGGAGAAGATAATGATAAAGATGGGTTGTTTTGGTGGAAGAAAGAGGAAGGAGGAGGTGGTGTAGGTGGTGGTGGTGGTGTTGTTGTTATGGTTTTTGGAATGGAGGAGGAGATGGAGGAAATGATGGAGAGTGAAGGAGGGAGGAGTAGGTGGTGGAGATAGTCTAAAAACACAGCCCCTTGGGCTAGTTTGCCGCTGTCGTTTGCTGCTGTTGGGGGGGAGGAAGGAAAAAAATAAGAGAGAGAGAGAGAGAGAGAGAGAAAAAGAAGGGGGTGTATATACATAAAGGGAGTTAGAGATATTACAAGTTTGCCATCAACCAATGAGACTTGCGTCTCATTCAAAAATGAGGACGCGTCTCACTAAATCAGACCCGTGTCTTCCAATTGCCCAAACGTGGGGATAAAGCCTGCGTCCCAGAGGAAAAACGCGAGAATCACGTTTGACAGAAGAGACAAAAGTCATAATGACTTGATTGGAGTTGATTTGAAGGGCATTAAATGCAGAACGGAAATGAATCTCTGTATCAAAGACTAGATCTGCATCTAGTGATTCTCGCGTCTGAGGAGGGAGAGATAAAATGAGAAAAGGGGAAAAAATAAAATATAAAGATAAAATTCCGGTATCTGGGAAAACACCAAAACTCCTGAAAAGTCCGAAAATAAAGTAACTCGAGAAGTTTTCTAAAAATTCTCAAAAATAATAAATATTATTTTAAAATATTTGGAGAAATCAGTTTTTAGAGATTCAATCTTGTTTTCAAAATAAAAATCCTGAAGTCAACTGTCGATACCGGTTTACACAGGGTTGGCCAGATTTTGATAAATTCTGAAAAATTTCAGAAAATGTATTAAAGAAGAAAATACGATTCTAAGAAGCAATGTAAAAGTAGAATATAAAAATTCAATTCTGATTGCAAATTAAAATTTCTGGAATCAACTAGTGATACTGATCGATACTAAACCCAGTGGAATTTTGATAAATTTAGAAAATTCTTAGAAAAAGTATTTAGATAGAAAATATAATTTTAAGAAATAATATGAAAAGACATTTTTAGAAATTAACTCTGTTTATAAATTAAAAATCGGAGAATCGATCGGCGACATTGGTCGACACCGGTTTTAAAGATTTCCAATTTAATTCAGGAAAATTTTAGAAAATCATAAAAAATCTAAAATATTAGAAAATGATGTTTGAAACTGAAATCGGTCAAATCAAAATAGCAAAAAGATAAAATTGAGCAATACTCCAAGATCGGGTTCCTGGTTCAGACTAGGGCTGACTCCGAGTCCACGAATCCGGATCAAGGCAAAACGATCATATAAATAATTCATAACACAAAACAAACACTGGAAGTAAATCAAAAAATACAGTCAGAAATATGAATAGCAACTAAGTACATATTCTGGGAGCGGGGTGTTACAGTTAGTATTATAAGGAACCCAAACACTTGAAAAACACCTAGAGGGGGGGTGAATAGGTGTAATTGCTAATCTAAGAAACTCAATGCAAACTAAGTGCGCTAAATGCGGAAGCTAATGCAAATTATGCACAAACTAATACAATACAACAAGTGTAGCCGAATTCCCCTTGTGAGGCTCTGGACTAACTCCCCTTGATTCCCCTTGAAATGGGTTGAGGTGCTATGTGAAGCTCTTGTTGGATGAGTATAAGTTAGGCACACACACACAAGCAATCCAAGCAATATGAAATACACACAATCAAGCCAAGCATATAAGAATGAATAGCAATATGAATAAATGAAAGGCAATATGAAATATGCACAACACAAGCAAATATGGTATGATATGAATATGATGCTTTGCACAAATATAAGAGAGAGAGTTAGAGAGACAATGGATCAATACGCAAACACCAAGATTTGTTTCGAGGTTCGAGCACCTTGCTCTACATCCCCGCCTACACCACCGTGTAGGATTTCCACTATCTCAACTCCCACCGAGGGAACCTCTACCAAAGAGGATTTCTTACAACTCTAGGAGTACCAAACTCCTCTCTCAAACAACCACCTCACAACCTAGGGGTAAGGCCCGTAGCCAATACAACAACCAATCCACACACCTCTACCGAAGAGGCTCACAACCAAACTCCACCTCTACCTAAGAGGGAGCAAACCAATACCACTCCGATCACCTCTACCGAAGAGGGATACAACAAATAAAGGAGGGTTACAACACAAGAGGTTTACAACAACAACCTCAAACTCTCTCTTTCTTCTTTTTCCACAAAAACAAGATCCTAATAGTTTAGGATAGTATGATAGCTCAAGTGTGGAAACTATGTGTTTTGGAAAACAAGAACTCAAAGAAAACACTTGGGAAATTTCTTGTAAAAGATAAAGAATGAAAGCCAATACAAAAATCCCAAATTCCAATTTCTTTGATTTTTCCAAAACCCAAAAACACAAAGAATAAATCTTGTTAGCACTTAAAACTCTTTTAAAACTCTTTTGAACACTTCAGAAAACTGGTATTTTTCTTCTTTAAAAAACTTGGCCAAAATCCCCAAAGAGATGGGGTTTATATAGCCCCTGTACAAAACTAGCCGTTAGGCTGATGTGGCAGTTCTGACAGCCACCGGTCGACCGGTCCGGTCGACCGCCAACGGTCAAAAATGTGACCGTTGGGCACTAGCGGTCGACCGGCCCGGTCGACCGAAAAATCCCGGGAGCAGAGCTCTCACCTCGGTCGACCGACCCGGTCGACCGGTTCTGTGCTTAACAGACGTGCACATCTGTGCACATCGGTCGACCGGATCGGTCGACCGGCCCTTTGGTGCGGTCGACTGGCACGGTCGACCGACCAGCTGTCAGCCCAAAAACCAGGTCAGAAATTTAGGGAAAAATATTTTACAATAATCTTTTATCATTTCTGAAAATTCCATAAAACTTGTTTTATCATTTTATGTTAAAACATAAACATGTGATAAAAATTTCAAGACAATATATCAACATATCAATTCATTTTTGTGTCTTGCAAATTTTATCAAAAACAAAAACCGGTATTTTTATCAAACTTGATTTTTCCAAAACATGAATAGGATAGTCAAAGTAAGTTTGTTTACCAAGTTAAAGCATGTATGTATAAATAGAAAACATCTACTATACATATACCATATGTAAACTTGTTTTGATCAACTATTCATGAAATCACACATCAAAACATAAAACGTGTGTGTTTGTGCACTTGAGCATATCAACTATACTAAGCTTTACAAATGGATCTAAAACTCTATCTAAACTAGGATACCTAAGTCTTCTTGACGATCTTCATCTTCAAGTAGACTTGCTCCAAAACTCCGTGATTCTCCAAGTGCAAAGGTATGATCTTTAAGCTTTGGCACCAGAATCATCAAGAATAGCTTCTAATCATCTTGTTGAAGCTAATCACCAACCTAATATCCTGTTAATGATCTGAAACTTAGAAACACAAGAATATTAGTAAACATAACTACATGAGTGTTGATCATCATCAAAACTAGAGTGGAAGGCCATTGGGCCAACAACACTTTTATTTTCAAAATTTAAATGATATATTCTATCAAAATAAAATTTTGCTAAATGGCCTTTGCGGCCGCAATGTGTACATTTGTACACTCTAGAATGCATATGAGTGGTGTGGGTGTGAGCATGGTGTGCATGTATATGACGTGGGGTTTTTGCATGAACAGGTGGAATTTGTTTCTTGCGAAACATGGATTCCAATATATTGTATTTAAATGCACGTTAGCTCAAAATGGAGCCCAAACAATCAATATTCTTCTTCATAATGCAAATATCATTATCAATTTTGGAAGAAGAAACATGAGAAACAAAATTCTTTTTCTTTTTAGAAACATTTTCTTTTTCTTTTAAAACAATTTTCTTTTTCAAGGATTTATTTTCATTTAAAACAATTTTTTCTTTTTCTACCAAAATAAGTTTATTTTTCAATGAATTGTTTTCTTCACAAATTTCATTTAATTTTGAAGTCAAAGAAACATTCTCCTTTTTCAAAAATTCATTTTCTTTTGAAATAATTTCAAATTTATTTTGAAAAGAATCTTTTTCTTTTGAAGCCAAATCATTTTCATTTTTCAAACTTTTGTTTCCATTTTTAACAATTCATATTTTTTAAGAAGTTGTTGACAAAATAAAGCAAGCTCATCATATGGTATGTCCACATCTTATCAAGCTCAGATTCAGAATTTACCTCAAGGGGGCCATTCCCTTGCATCATATAGCATGTGTTGGAAGCATCACTTCCATCATCCGAGTCACTCCCCATGTAATATTGATTTTGTTCACCAAGGGAGACAAGAGTGTTTCAAATTACAAAAGCCAAATCAAAATTAGAAACCCTAAATAAATAATCATCATTTAGGGTACTCTTTATAGCATGGATGGCTTTTGAGTTAGCCTCAAGATACTTGACATTACTAAAATATGAATCTTTAATGGTGGTAAGATAAACATGAATACCTAGGGCCTTAAGGTACATGGACATCTTAACTTTCCAAGTTTGGATATTAAAAATGTCAAACATAGGATGTGTCATGAAATCTATATGTGTGTGCAAGCAAATATTGTCATTAGCTAAAATGAGGATCTTTAACTCAAGATTGTTAGACCCCAATCAAGAGCACCAAGCTCTGATGCTAATTGAAATTACACCTAGAGGGGGTGAATAGGTGTATAGCTAATCAAATAAAAATTTAAGACAATATAATATGAAATAATACAACCGATCACTCAAAATAAGACTTGAAGCCGGATTCCCCGTGAAGAGTTCTAAACTTCTCCTCGTGATTCCTCTAGATAAGAGTTGAGGTGCTCAATTGTCATCTTGTTGAGATGGGTATTGATCGACAAGAATAAATGAATGATAAATAAGTAAATAGAGACAATAAAGCATTCTTAAACAAAAAGATTTGTTCTGAGGTTTGAGTCACCACGCTACGTGCTCGCCTTTACCACCGTGAATGATTTCGCTATCCACTATTGGATCCTCCATAAAGGGTATTACAATAAGGAATTAAAACCACTTGGAGTACACAACTTCCCAACTCAATCCTCTACACCAGAGGCAGCACAAAGCCAATTGAGATAACAAGCTCTGGGTGATCAAGAGATCACAAACACTCTCTTTATAACTCTCTTATAAAACCCTATAGAGCAAAATGTAAACTTAAAAATCAAGAATATAAGTGAGAGTGGAAATAAAAAAAAAAGAGATTTTAAGAGCAGAAAAACTCAATTAAAACTTTGAAAATAAGAGCAAAAAATAAAACTTGAAACTTTTTCTCTTTGAAAGTAAAAACTAAATTTTCAATAAAATTTGTTGTTATGAAATATTCAATCCCAATGACCCTTTATATAGGTTTTAGAAAAACACTTTTAGAATAGTTTTACCAAGTCTAAAAAGGATGAAATTGACCTTTATATAGGTTTTAGAAAAACACTGAATAGTTTTATCAGGTCTCAAAAGAAAGAAATTGACCCTAGAAATTCAACTTTCCACATTTTAAAAGAAACATGTTAAAAAATAGATTTAAAAGAACCTATCGTTACTGCCAATCTGGCAGTCTGTCGGTCGACCGGCTGGTCGACCGGCCATTCAAAAAAATTTGACCGGTGGCTCTCAGTCAACTGGTCGGTCAAGTGTGTTTAACCGAGTCCAAAAAGTTACAGTCGTCGACTGCCCGGTCGACCGCAATAAGGGACCGGTCGACCGGTCAGTCGATTGGGAATGTGCACATCATGCACACTCTAATTACTAGAGGTTGGTCCACCAAGCGATCGACCGTTCTGGCCTGTAATAAGCACTGTCGACCACCCGGTCGACCGACCTAGGCCAAAAACTGGGTCAAGTTATTTTTTTTTTAGATAAAGAAAATTTTCAAATAATTTTTGTTTGAATTTTGGAAGAGAGAAGATATGTATAGCCATGAGATACAAGTTCTAAACTAAGATAGAAATTTCTAAGAAAATATGGAACAAGTATCAAAATCAAACATGTCAAAACCATACTTTTGAAAATGTGCACTTTTGTGTGTGTATATTTTGAGCCTCAAATCTATATTCTACTCTTTCATAAAACAGTTTCTTACAAGGTTCTAATCGATTACAAGAATCTTCAAGCGGGCTTCTCTGATAGTGATGTTTGAGTGACGTTGAGTGCATTGAGCCATGATCCCGTTCTTGAGTACCCTTGAGCCATCAACATCTTTCGTTAGAGGAAGAAACCTATTAGATCCTATTGAACCCTGTTAAATCTTTTTGAGCCCAGAAATACACTCTTAAACTTGATTAGTACCAAATAACTTCATATGCTTTGTTATCATCAAAACACAAAGCCAGAGATTGTAACTTTTCGGCCAACATCCTTTTCTTTTCAAAAACAAAGAAGAATCTTTAACCAACTTTAGTAACTTAAAAGAATACCAAAAATACTTCTATCACAGTCTCTCCTTCTCAACCACGACCCGCATTGCCATTTGCTATAGTAGTAGTATTGAGTAACCTTGCACTTGTTAATCTTCAATCTAAACTTCTCTTTTTTTTGTGCATAGGTTAAACTCGATCATGCATGAAAAGATCCTAAGAGTTGCCCCCGTCACATAAGGTCGGGAATTCATTACCCGTTCCTTGGCTCAAAACTCACAATCTCATCTAGGTTTCTCCTCCGCTTGAACTAATTTAAAATCAATTAGAGTTAACCACAAGAATTTTGAGCTCTTAAGTGGATCCATTGTGGAATACTCCAGTGATTACTTTTAAGCTTTCGAAGAGGAACTTTCTTGTCTTAGAAAAGATGATTTAGCCATTACTTCGATGCCTGGCCTGGAGGAAGGACTGAATCGCTTATTTGATGACTTTAACTGGTTAGCCTAGAATCTATCTAACCCACTTAGGAGTTGTCTAACTAGGAAGAATTTATTCTTTTATGATTAGTGGTTAAAAATTGATTATCTTCAATTTAAGCTCAAGTTAAAAAAATAACTTGTTTGGAAGTACTTGATTGAGTCAATTGTATGCAATCTTTTCTAGAACTTAAGGTTCTATCAGAATCTTTCTTCATGACAGTACCCTAGTTCATGCGATAGTGGGTTCGTATTAACAGTCATTTAGAATCCATTATTGTTTTCAACCCTGCTGACATAATGGGTGATGCAAATCAACTCCATCAGATGACCTTGGAGGACTACATATATCCTACAAGATCCACTCAACCTTCCTACATCACTTTGCCACCCCTTATGACAAATTTCGAGATCAAATCTGGCATAATACAAATGTTGCAAGTTTTTTGATGGTTAACCAACGAAAACCAGTACCAACATGCTAGGGAGTTTGAGGACATTTGTGGAATCATGAAGTATAACCAAATGACAGAGGAATCCCTAAAACTTAGGTTGTTCCCATTCTCCTAAAGTAAAAAAGTCAGGGCTTGGTTACTTTCTTTTCAGCCAGGAACAATCACTAATTGTGTAGATCTAGCTGAAATTTTTTATAGAAAATTCTACTTAAAGCAGAAGATTGCTTCTGTACGTCGATCCCTTAACACCTTGCATCAATTACAAGGAGAAACATTTTTCACATACTTTGAGAGATTTAAGGACCTTTCGCTTGAGTATCCACATCATGAATTTGAAAAAAGTCTATTTGACACAAATGTTGTACGATGGCTTAGACTACCTAACTAAGACTATGATTGAGTCCCTCTACAATAGAGCATTCACTAGTAAAACAGCCAACGATGCATGGCTATTCTTTGAAGAGGTAGCAGAAAACACGTTAGAATGGAAACCTGTTAGTGTTGATGTTAAGCAATCCACCACCACCACAAGTACCACTACAAGAGTGGTATGTTAACTCCAATTTTGAGAATGATGCCAAAATGGCATCAGTAGTGCGAAGACTTGAAGCCTTAGAAATGAGCAAAGGGGATGAATCTTCAATTTCGAATCATAGCCTGTGGTGTCTCCTGTTTTTTTCTTTTGTGACAATAATGACCATTTGGTAGAACAGTACCCAGGGTTTCCAGTTATCAAAGTCGAGCAAGCAAATGTACACAATACATTCACAAGCCCAATCGTAACAACAACTCATTTAGTGAAACATACAATTCAGGATGGTGGAACCATCCAAATCTTTTTGAAAGTTATCTTAAGGACAAGGATATGGTGGACCACCACCTTTTCAAGGACTACCTCCTAATAATCAATTCCATAAGGGGAACCAATTCACTGTAATACCTTCTAACCCTCCATATGTTCATGCCAATCACAGAAAATCTTTTTTAGATGACATGTTCAACAGTTTATGCAGAGCCAAGCTCTGGCTAGTCAGAACTAAACCCAAATAAATCACAATACATCTTAGGCGATAGCCAACATTGAGGTTCAGTTGAACCAGATAGTTGCACCTGTAGGAGAGAGAAAGGATAATTCCTAAGTCAAACTCAAAAGGACAACTTGTTCCTCCAAATATTCCAAAAAGCCAATTCGAAGTTGGCTCTAGCTTAACAAACAGAGAAGTCCAGGCTATTCACACTTTAAGGCCTAGTAGGAGGGTGGATAACCAAGTTGAAGTTACATCTAACAATCACCCCAATTGAAATCTGAACAAGGAAAAAAGAGAAAGAGATCCCAAAAGAGTCAATAAAGAAAGATGATAAAGTTGTCGTTGAAATTCAAGAGAAATCCTTTTTGCCCAAAGTGCTATTTCCTCAACATCTTTAGGCCAATAGGGAAAAAAAATCACTGTGAGAGAAATTTAGAAGTTTTCAAGAATGTCCAAATCAATATTCCTTTCTTGGATGCAATCAACCAGATTCCCTCTTATGCCAAGTTTCTAAAAGACCTCACCACTATCAAAAGAAAAACTTCTATTCCTCGTGAAGTAACATTTGCTGCACAAGCATTATGTCTCATCTAAAAAACTATTGCTCCAAAATATAAGAATCTTGGGAGTCCAACAATTTCAGTTAGAATAAGAGATCAAGTTATGGATCGGTGTCTGTTAGACCTAGGAGTAAGTGTAAATCTTTTACCCTATTCTGTGTGCAAATAATTAGGTTAAGAGAAGTTACAACCCACTAAACTTACCTTACATTTAGCAGAAAGGTCCGTTAAGATCTCTAAGGGAATTATTGAAGACGTCATTTTGAAGGTCGACGAATTTGATTTTCCTGTGGACTTTGTTGTCTTAGACACTAAACCAAAGAAAAATCCTAACAGTCACTCCCTTGTGATTTTAGATAGATCATTCTATACTACCGCTGATTCTATCATTAGATGTAAGAATGGAATTATGACCTTGTCATTTGAGAATATGACAGTCAAGCTGATCATTTTTCACACTAGTTTCCAACCAACTATAATGGATGATAATGAGGAGGTCAGCATGATTAATATTTCAATCAGTCATACATTTGAGGAGTCTTGTTATGATGATCCCTTAGAAAAATGTTTGGCCCATTTGGACAGAATTTTGACATTGATGAGTCAATAGAAAAGGTCAACGCATTATTAAGTTTTGTTCCTATCATGTACACACCCTTATATGTGTCAACATTGAAAAACACCTAGAGGGGGGGTGAATAGGTGTAATTGCTAATCTAATGATTTTTTTTGAACTAAGTATGATGAATGATGCAACGATCTCTCAAAAACAAGACTAAGAGCCGAATACCCCTTGCGAGGTTCTGAACTCCTTCCTCCCAATTCCCCTTGATATGGGTTAGAGGTGCGCAATGCAACCTTGTTGTATTGAGATATGATCGATCAAGGCAAAGTATGATGATGAGAAATGAGATGCACACAATATATCACAAGAATTATAAGCTTGAATTAAAAGCACAAGGAAGATACAAGATCACAAGCAAGTAATAAGGAGCAATAAAGTGTTAGAGGAATTTAAAGCAAGAATTGGACGCAAAGGCAATCGCAAACACAAATATTTGTTTCGAGGTTCGAGCCACCGCTCTACTCCCCGCCTTCACCTCCGTGAAGGGTTTCCACTATCCACCGAGGACGCCTTTACAATTTGGTCTACCGAAGACCGAGCACCTAGCTCCACCGAGTACAAAGGACCTCTACCGAAGAGGTTGCTCCACAAGGAAAGGATTACAAGAACAAAGTGATCACAACAAGATCACTACACTTTTTCTCAAACTCTTTTACAAACACTCTCACTTCTATTACAACTTCACTATAGAATGAGTTTAGGATTTTTGACTCTATGAAGTGTGGTGAGAAAACTTCAGTTGTAGAGTGATATAGACAATCAAACACAACTGAAAAACAAACT
Source organism: Agave tequilana (assembly GCA_038442645.1). Lineage (NCBI taxonomy): Eukaryota > Viridiplantae > Streptophyta > Magnoliopsida > Asparagales > Asparagaceae > Agave > Agave tequilana. Next base: position 59,451 of record JAVJIF010010574.1, read on the forward strand.
TTAAAAGAATTGGAATGAAGGCTTTAAACTCTTTTCTTTTCTCTTTTGAAAACAACACAAACTTGAGGATTTTTCTTGGTGGTATGCAAGAGAGATTTCTCCTCTATTTATAGGGTTGAAAATAGGTTAAAAATAATTTCTTTACACCTAATTTGACCTGCAAAAGCTCCCCAACAACTCTCTAAAAGTCTGTTAAAGCAGAAAAAAGAAACAGATTTTTAGAATTGCCCAAAGAGGAAAGAGCCGTTGGATTGTTGCAGGCCTGGCGGTCGACCGTTCCGGTGACCGCCAGCCCAGCTGCAAAGAGCCGTTGGCTCTCGGTCGACCGGTCCGGTCGACCGTCTCAAAAGAGGAAACACAGTTTCCTTCTTCCGGTCGACCGGTCCGGTCGACCGGTCCGGTCGACCCAGAAAACCAGAGAGCAGTGTGCTCTTGGTCGGTCGACCGGTGCGGTCGACCGACGGACGTGCACAGACGTGCACGTCCAGGCTATGGCGCCGGTCGACCGGGCCGGTCGGCCGGTCAGCCTGAAATGGGAAAACTGCAGGATTTTGAACTTGGAAAAATTTGAAAAATTGTTTTAGGTTTAAACAAACTAGAGTGACATGTTAGTAGGAGTATGTATACATGATCTAGACAAGATATTTATTTTATAAAACTTAGGTTCATGTAAATCTCTACTAAGGCATGAAACCAAATTTTGAAAATGAAAACAAGACCAAATTTTATCAAAACCAAATTTTGCGTGTGTGTATCCTAGAGCCAAATAACCAAGACTCAAACTTTAACATTCTATTCTTACAATGATTCTAAGGACTTCAAGATCTTCAATAGGCTTCTTCATATGATCTTCAACACTTGTTCCTTGAGCCAATTGGAGTTGACTTGAGTCCAAATCCTTGTATTTGTGAGAGAAGACTTCTAGAATGAATAGAAACCTGAAACACACTTAAACAACAAATATTATTAGTACAAATAACTAATATGTTTTGTAATCATCAAAATACACTAATCATGGGTGATTGTAACCTTGGGCCAACAATCTCCCCCTTTTTGATGATGACAAAACATATAAGTTATTTAAACAAATAAAGAAAGAAGAGCTTAGAAAGCTCCCCCTCAAACAATACTATGTAAAAAAAATAACTATTAGTGAGATACATGAAGCATTGAAAACCCAATATTTTTGTCAAAAGCTTAAATACCATTTGAAATCAAACTTAATACCAATTAAACTTATACTTTTTCTCTTTAAACTTATAGTAAATAAACTAAACTCAAACTATAAGCAAACTTATTTCTTTTTCAATAAACACTTTAATTAAACTTATATATTTTTCTCCCCTTTTTGTCATACATCAAAAAGGGTTAAAATCAAAACAAAACACCAAAATAGAAATATTTTTAAGAATCTATCATGCAAACATTCAACTCACCACAAATAAATAAAAATATAGCATAATTTAGAGGTTTAGTAAAAATATCGGCAAGTTGAAAATCGGTAGAAACATAATCAATATCAATATCACCTTTCTCATAATGATCTCTAAGAAAGTGATACCTAATGTCAATGTGTTTGGTTTTACTATGTTGATTTGCATTCTTTGTCATGTGAATAGTACTAGTATTATCACAAAATATTTTAACATGATCAAAGTGTAAATCATAGTCGAGGAGAGTATGTTTCATCCAAAGAACTTGTGCACAACAAGCTTCGGCTGCAACATACTCCGCCTCGGCGGTTGATAGGGCTACCGAATTTTGCTTTTTGGAAGACCAAGATACAAGACAATTACCTAAGAATTGACATGTTCCACTTGTGCTCTTCCTATCTACCCTACAATCTGCATAGTCGGCATCTGAAAAACTCTTCATTTCAAATAATCCGGTTTTAGGATACCACAAACCCATTTCAATAGTGCCCTTAAGGTATCTAATTATGCGTTTAACCGCAATTATGTGAGATTCTTTAGGACAAGATTGAAAACGTGCACAAAGACAAACGGAAAACATAATATCCGGCCTACTAGCCGTCAAATAAAGCAAACTACCAATCATGCTACGATATAATTTAATGTCTATACTTTTACCTTGTTCATCCTTGTCAAGCTTTGTAGTTGTTGCCATGGGAGTTTTGCTTACTTTCGATCCTTCAAGCCCAAACCTTTTGATTAGTTCCTTTGTGTACTTGGCTTGATTGATGAAGATCCCATCCTTCTTTTGCTTGATTTGGAGTCCAAGGAAATAGTTGAGTTCCCCCATCATAGACATTTCGAATTCATCCTTCATGCATGATTCAAAAGCTTGGCAAACAGATTCATTAGTAGAACCAAAAATAATATCATCTACATAAATTTGCACAATAAGAATATCATTTTCTACATGTTTTGTAAACAAAGTTGTGTCAATTTTACCTTTCTTAAAAGTATTTGAAATCAAAAATGAAGAAAGTCTTTCATACCAAGCCCTAGGGGCTTGTTTTAAACCATAAAGAGCTTTATCTAATTTAAAAACAAAATCCGGATGTGTAGGATCAACAAACCCGGGGGGTTGTTCAACATACACCTCCTATTCAATAAATCCATTTAGAAAAGCACTTTTAACATCCATTTGAAATAATTTGAAATCTTTATATGAGGCAAATGCTAGTGTCATCTGTATGGCTTCAAGCCGTGCTACGGGTGCAAAGGTTTCTTCAAAATCGATCCTTCGATTTGAGTGTAACCTTGGGCAACTAACCTAGCCTTGTTTCTAACTACATTACCCGATTCATCCAACTTGTTCTTAAAGATCCACTTAGTACCAATTGTTGGTCTATCGTGGGGCCTGGAACAAGGTGCCAAACTTGGTTGCGCTCAAATTGATTGAGCTCCTCTTGCATGGCTAGCAACCAATATGAATCGGCCTCGGCTTCGAGGATATTTTTGGGTTCAATATGAGAAATGAATGCATAGTTACCACAATAGTCATGAAGTCTAGAGCGAGTAGTTACCCCTTTTGATACTTCACCTATGACGAGGTCCTTGGGATGATGTGGATTGTATCTCCAATCCTTTGGTAGTGGTTGAGTAGGCTCCACCTCATGTGTTTGATTTTCATTTCCTTGTGCCTCTTCCACCTTAGCTTCGCTTTCTTCATCATCCTTTGGTTTGTCTCCCATAGTAGAAGCATCCTCCAAGGTCACTTTCTCCAAACCTTCATCCAATGCATCTATTTCTACAACATTCTTAACAAACTTGTTAGATTCCTCAAACTTAACATGAATAGACTCTTCAATAGTCAATGATGATCTAATGAAAACTCTATAAGCCTTACTAGTGTTTGAGTAACCTACAAAAATAGCCTCATAAGATCTAGCATCAAACTTTCCTAAATTATCTTTTGTATTTAAAACAAAACATTTGCATCCAAAAACTTTGAAATAAGAAACATTTGGTTTTCTAGAAAAGTACATTTCAAAAGAAGTTTTAGTAGTATTTTTACATAAGAAAACACGATTTGATATATAGCATGATGTATTAACGGCCTCGGCCCACAAATAATGTGGTAGACCATATTCACTTAGCATTGTCCTAGCCATCTCTTGTAATGTTCTATTTTTCCGTTCAACTACTCCATTTTGTTGTGGAGTTCTAGGACAAGATAGTTCATGCTTTATTCCATGTTCTTCACAAAAAGTGATAAAGGGTTGGTTAATGAATTCACCTCCTCTATCACTTCTTATTCTAAAATCGAAACATCTTTTTCTTTTTCAACTCTTTTCTTATAAGTTTGGAAATACGAAAATGCTTGATTTTTATGCTCAAGAAAGAAAACCCAAGTAAACCTTGAAAAGTCATCAACCAAAACATAAGCAAATCTATTCCCACTTAGACTTTTGGTTTGTGTAGGGCCAAAAAGATCCATATGGATTAACTCCAAAGGACGTGATGTCATGATATCCTTAATTGACTTGAAAGAAGACTTAGTTTGTTTCCCAAATTGACATGCGTCACAAACTCGGTCCTTTTCAAAATTCAAGCAAGGAATACCTTTCACCATTTCCTTTGTGTTTAACCTAGAAATGTGATCAAAGAAATATGGCCTAATCTCCTATGCCACAACCAAGAGTCATCATCGAGGGCTTTCAAACAAGTAATATTACAAGACATATTTAACATATCAATCATATAAACATTACTTTCACGAAAACCAGAAAATACACAAACATTAGAAGTTCTATCAATTACTTTACAAGCAACATTATCAAAAACAACATCAAAACCTTTATCACAAAGTTGACTAACACTCAAGAGATTATGCTTGAGGCCATCAACTAAAACTACATTTTCAATTAAAGGAGAGGTGCCAAGTTTTACATTACCAATACTGATGATTTTACCCTTGGTGTCATCTCCGAAGGTGACGGTGCCACCTTCATGATATCTTGATAGGGTTGCAAAGTTGTTGATGTCCCAAGTCATGTGCCTTGAGCAACCGCTATCAAGATACCACAATCCTCTACGTCGTTGGGCTTTGGAAAGTACCTACATCATTTAACATAATTGTTGATTTTGGTACCCAAACTTTCTTGGGTCCTTTAAAGTTAGTGCCTCGAACCCAAATATTATGATGTGATGCATTTAGTCTATCATAGCAAAAATTGGCTAAGTGTCCTTTCCGCCCACAATGTGAACATGAGAACACTCTACCATACATGAATGCATGATGTGTACGTGTAGTGTGAGCATGTTTTGGGGTTTTGCCATGTTGTTTAGGTTGTGTAGCATGAACATGAACATGAGCATGAGCATTTTTCTTTGGGGCTTGTTTCTTAGGAAACATAGCCTCAATTTTCTTCTTGTTAAACTCACAATTTTTCAAAACAACACTCAATGAGTCTAATCTTTTCTTAAGCATAGAAACTTCATTAGAATCAATTAGTGGGGCCTTACCTTTGCAAGAAATCTTATATTTTTTAAAATCATTTTTAGTAGTGGCCAAGGTGGAAACCAAATCATCCTTTTCTTTTGTAAGAGTAAAAACTTGATGACTTAAAGATTCATTTTCCTTTTTCATTTTAAATACTTTTTCTTTAAGAAATCATAATTTTGTGACAACTCAACAAAAGCCTCTTCTAATTCATCCATAGAAAGCTCATTATCATGGGAAGGGGAAGAGGTTACCTTGCTTGTGCCTTCATTAGCCATGAAGCACATGTTGGCGGTGTCTATTTCTTCCTCGGATTCGGTCTCCGAATCCCAAGTTGCCTTCATAGCCTTCTTCTTGTAGGGCTTCTTTGATGTGGAGGGCTTAGCTTTGTCCGGACACTCCGCAAAAATGTGTCCGGGCTTTTGGCAATTGAAACAAGTGATCCTTCTTTCTTCTTTGCCTCCTTGCCATCTTCTTCTACCTTGGTACTTCGCCTTGTTGTACATCCTCCGGACATTCTTAACAAGGAGTGAGAGCTCCTCATCATCTTCTTCTTCATCGTCTTCATCGGAGTGTGTAGCTTGACTCTTGAAGGCGATAGTCTTCTTTTTGGAAGGAGCCATATCCTCCCTTGCTTTCCTTTCCATCTCATGGGTTTTGAGGTTCCCAATGAGACCTATAAGCTCCATCTCTTCATTGTCGTTGAGTTCCTTCAAGGTTGTTGCTTTAACTTCCCATGAAGTAGGAAGAGCTCGGATGATCTTCCTTACTCTTTGATCATTGTTGATATCTTCACCTAAAGAAGAGAGTCCATTAGTAATCTTGGTAAATCTTGTAACCATATCATCTATGGTTTCATTTTCTTGCATGCTAAATGTTTCATATTGGGACCGAAGAAGGTCAATCTTAGCCTTCTTTACTTGTGAGGTCCCCTCATGTGTGACTATCAAGTGTGACCAAATCTCATATGCGGATTTGCAATGGATAACCCTAGAAATTTCATCATCATTAAGGGCTTGTAGAAGTGCATAGTGAGCTTTGGCATTGGCATCGAATTCCTTAGTCTCTATTTCGGACCAAGTGGATTCATCACCGGGGGGTACACTAAAGGACTTAGTCACGGCTTTTGCAACTCGGCTACCTAGAGATTGCAAAAACACGGTCATCTTAACTTTCCATATGGGAAAGTTAAGTCCATCAAACTTAGGAGGGGTCTTAATTCCATCGGCCATTTTTACTATATGAATATGAATGAAATGATTAGCAAATTAGGATCTTCTCTAAGGTTGTTAAACCAAATCCTAGAGTCCAAGCTCTGATACCAATTGAAAAACACCTAGAAGGGGGGTGAATAGGTGTAATTGCTAATCTAATGATTTTTTTTGAACTAAGTATGATGAATGATGCAACGATCTCTCAAAAACAAGACTAAGAGCCGAATACCCCTTGCGAGGTTCTGAACTCCTTCCTCCCAATTCCCCTTGATATGGGTTAGAGGTGCGCAATGCAACCTTGTTGTATTGAGATATGATCGATCAAGGCAAAGTATGATGATGAGAAATGAGATGCACACAATATATCACAAGAATTACAAGCTTGAATTAAAAGCACAAGGAAGATACAAGATCACAAGCAAGTAATAAGAAGCACTAAAGTGTTAGAGGAATTTAAAGCAAGAATTGGACGCAAAAGCAATCGCAAACACAAATATTTGTTTCGAGGTTCGAGCCACCGCTCTACTCCCCGCCTTCACCTCCGTGAAGGGTTTCCACTATCCACCGAAGACGCCTTTACAATTTGGTCTACCGAAGACCGAGCACCTAGCTCCACCGAGTACAAAGGACCTCTACCGAAGAGGTTGCTCCACAAGGAAAGGATTACAAGAACAAAGTGATCACAACAAGATCACTACACTTTTTCTCAAACTCTTTTACAAACACTCTCACTTCTATTACAACTTCACTATAGAATGAGTATAGGATTTTTGGCTCTATGAAGTGTGGTGAGAAAACTTCAGTTGTAGAGTGATATAGACAATCAAACACAACTGAAAAACAAACTTTAAAAGAATTGGAATGAAGGCTTTAAACTCTTTTCTTTTCTCTTTTGAAAACAACACAAACTTGAGGATTTTTCTTGGTGGTATGCAAGAGAGATTTCTCCTCTATTTATAGGGTTGAAAATAGGTTAAAAACAATTTCTTTACACCTAATTTGACCTGCAAAAGCTCCCCAACAACTCTCTAAAAGTCTGTTAAAGCAGAAAAAAGAAACAGATTTTCAGAATTGCCCAAAGAGGAAAGAGCAGTTGGATTGTTGCAGGCCTGGCGGTCGACCGTTCCGGTCGACCGCCAGCCCAGCTGCAAAGAGCCGTTGGCTCTCGGTCGACCGGTCCGGTCGACCGTCTCAAAAGAGGAAACACAGTTTCCTTCTTCCGATCGACCGGTCCGGTCGACCCAGAAAACCAGAGAGCAGTGTACTCTTGGTCGGTCGACCGGTGCGGTCGACCGACGGACGTGCACAGACGTGCACGTCCAGGCTATGGCGCCGGTCGACCGGGCCGGTCGGCCGGTCAGCCTGAAATGGGAAAACTGCAGGATTTTGAACTTGAAAAAATTTGAAAAATTGTTTTAGGTTTAAACAAACTAGAGTGACATGTTAGTAGGAGTATGTATACATGATCTAGACAAGATATTTATTTTATAAAACTTAGGTTCATGTAAATCTCTACTAAGGCATGAAACCAAATTTTGAAAATGAAAACAAGACCAAATTTTATCAAAACCAAATTGTGTGTGTGTATCCTAGAGCCAAATAACCAAGACTCAAACTTTAACATTCTATTCTTACAATGATTCTAAGGACTTCAAGATCTTCAATAGGCTTCTTCATATGATCTTCAACACTTGTTCCTTGAGCCAATTGGAGTTGACTTGAGTCTAAATCCTTGTATTTGTGAGAGAAGACTTCTAGAATGAATAGAAACCTGAAACATACTTAAACAACAAATATTATTAGTACAAATAACTAATATGTTTTGTAATCATCAAAATACACTAATCATGGGTGATTGTAACCTTGGGCCAACAAACATCAGTTCTAGTTCCATCAATCATTAAGCCTCAAAGTTGGAGCTCAAGCCTTTACATGACACATTAAAGTATGCCTTTCTCGATGATTCTGAAATCATACCTGTAGTCATTTCTTTTGTTTAGACAAGAACCAAGACGCAAAGCTACTAGATATTCTTAGTGAACATAATGAAGCTATAGGCTGGACTATAGAAGACATTAAGAAAATTAGTCTCTCTGTGGTAATGTACCAAATTCATCTAAAAAAGATGCCAAAACCTTGAGAGAATCACAAGGTGTTTGAACCATGTTCTAAAAAAGGTAGTGAGAGCGGAGGTCATAAAATTGTAGATGTGGGTATCATTTACCCTATCTCATGTTGGCCCAAAGGTTACAATCCCCGATTTTGTGTTTTGATGATGACAAAGCACATGAAGTTATTTGGTACTAATCAAGTTCAAGAGTGTGTTTTAGGGTTCAAAGAAGATCTAACAGGTTTCTTCCTCTAAAAGAAGATGTTGATGGCTCAAGGGTAATGAAGTATGGGATTGTAACTCAAAGCATTCAACATCGCTATCAGAGAAGCCCACTTGAAGATTCTTATAGTCGATTAGAGCCTTGTAAGATCTAGTTTGTTAAAGAGTAAAATGTAGATTTGAGCCTCAAAGATACACACACACACACACATACAAAATGCACGTTTTCAAAAGTATGATTTTGACATGTTTGGTTTAGTACTTGTTCCACCTTTTCTTAAAAAAATTATATCTTAGTTTAGAACTTGTATCTCATTGTTATACATGTCTTCTCTCTTCCAAAATTCATACAAAATTATTTTAAAAAATTTCTTAATTTTCAAATCTGACCTTGACCCTATTTTTGGCCTAGGTCGATTGACCAGGCGGTCGACTGCGCCTATTACAGGCCAGAATGGTCGATCGCACGGTCGACCAAACCTCTGGCAGAAGCGGTGTGCATGTTATGCATATTCCCGATCAACCGACCGGTCGACCGATTCCCTTTTACGGTCGACCGACTGTAATCATGTTGGCCTAGGTTAGACACGGTCGACCAACCGGTTGACCGCCAGCCAACGGTCAAATTTTTTTAAAATGGCCGGTCGACCAACAGACTATCAAATTGACAGTAATGGCTAGAATTTAAAATCTGTATTTTAACATATTTTTTAAAATGTGAAAAGTTGAATTTCTAGGGTCAATTTCTTCCCTGTCACACCTGGTAAACAATTCTAAAAAAGTTTTTCTAAAACCTATAAAAAGGTCAATGGAATTGATTATTAACAACAACAATTTTTATTGAAAATCTAGTTTTTTTTCTTTCAAAGAGAAAAAGTTTTAAAATTTTCTTTTGTGCACTCATTTTCAAAGTTTTAATTGAGTTTTCTACTCTTAAAATCTCTCGTTTTTGATTTTCACTCTCACATACATCCTTGAGCTTTAAATTTACATTTTACTCTATAGGATTTTATAAGAGATGTGTAAAGAGAGTGTTTGTAGTCTCTTGATCACCAAGAGCTTGTTATCTCAATTAGCTTTGTGTTGTCTCTGGTGCAGAGGATTGAGGGGGAGTTGTGTATTACGAGTGGCTATAATTCCTTATTGGAAGGTCTCTTTGTGGAAGATCTAATAGTGGATAGTGAAATCCTTGATGGCGGTGAAGGCGGGGACATAGAGCGGTAGCTCGAACCTTGCAACAAATCGTTTTGTTTGCGATTGCCTTATTGTTTCTATTTACTTGTTTATTATTCATTTATTATTGTCGATCAAACACTCATCTCAACAAGATAGAAATTGAGCACCTCAACTCTTATCTAGAGAAATCACGAGGAGAAGTTCAGAGCCCTTCACGGGGAATTTGGCTTCAAGTCTTGTTTTGAGTGATTGGTTGCATCATTTCATTTTAAATTGATTAGAATTTATATTTGATTAGCTATACACCTATTCATCCCCTCTAGATGTAATTTTAATTGGTATCAAAGCTTTGGTCTCTAGTGTTTGACTTAACCTCCTTAGAGAGATCCTATTTTGCTAATCATTTTATTAACATCTTCATTCTCATCCACACTGTAGTAAAAATGGTCAAGGTATTAAGACCCCTTTCTAAGTTTAATGGCCTTAACTTTCCCATATGGAAGATTAAGATGACTATGTTTTTGCAATTCCTAGGAAGTCGGATTACAAAGGCGGTGACTAAACCTTTTTGGTGTACCCGCTGGTGATGAGGACACTTGGTCTGATATTACCACCAAGAAATTTGATGCCAATGCAAAGGCACACTATGCATTGCTTCAAGCCTTGAATGATGATGACATAGTTAGGGCCATACATTGCAAATCCGCCAACGAGATTTGGTCACACCTAGTGCTCACTCATAAGGGAACATCACAAGTCAAGAGGACTAAAATTGATCTCTTGCATTCTCAATATGAGAACTTCACTATGCATAAACATGAGTCCATTGATGATATTGTTATAAAATTTACTAAAATAACTAATGGTCTTGCTTCTTTAGGTGATGCCATTGACAATGATCAAAAAGTAAGGAAGGTTATTCGTGCACTTCCAACCTCATGAGAAGTCAAGGCTACTATATTGAAGGAGCTAAATGACAAAGAAGAGATACAGCTCATCGGTCTTATCAGCAACCTTAAGACCCATGAGATAGAGAGGAAGGCTAGAGAAGAAACGGTGCCGCAATAGAAAAAGACGATTGCCTTCAAGTCTACTCCATCATCTCCAATGATAATGAAGAAGAAGAAGTTGATGAAGATCTTTCCCTCATTGTAAGAATGTAAGAAGGATGTACAACAAGGCAAAGATCAATAATAGAAGACGATGGCAAGGAAAGGAGAAAAGAAAATCATTTATTTCAACTGTCAGAACCCGAACATATCATTGCTGAATGTCTGAAAATCAAAATAAGCCATCTTCCTCAAACAAACCATCTACATCAAAGAAGCCATTTAAGAAGATAGCTTTCAATGCTACATGAGATTCAGAAAGTGAATCCGAAGAGGAGGTGGATACGGCAAATGTGTTTCATGGCAAATGATAACGCACCTATGGTAACTTCTGAACCATCCCTTGATGATTGTGATTTAACTATAGATGAATTAGGAGATGCATTTGTAGAGCTTTCAAATAATTATGATTTTCTAAAGAAGAAATATCTAAAAATGAAAAAGAAAAATGAAGTTCTTCAAAATAAAATTATCACTCTTTCTAAAGAAAAAGATGATTTATCTTTCACTCTTTTATCTATACAAAAGGATTTTGATGCATAAAAGACTTCATGTAAAGCAAAATTTTCATGATTGATGAAAATAAAATTTCTATTTTAAAAACTAAAATCAACATTTGGAAAATATTTTAAAGAAATGTGAGTTTGATAAGGCTAGATTAGAGGCCATGTTTTCTAAGAAAAATTCTTCAAAGAAACATTCATGCTATACATGCTCACACTTCTAAATCACACACTAAACATGCTTATGTTTCTCAAGCTCATCATACACGTCATGCATTTATGTATGATAAAGTTTATTCATGTATTTATTGTGGCCGAAAGGGTCAGTTAGCTAAATTTTATTTTGATCGTATAAATGCTTCTAATAATCATATTTAAGTTCAAATTACTAACGCCATAGGACCTAAGAAAATATGGGTACCAAAATCAACAACTTCATTATTTGATGTAGGTACACAACAAGGCTCCAAAACGTAGGGAGCGGTGGTATCTTAATAGCGGGTGCCCAAGGCACATGACTTGGGACATCAATAATTTTACAACCCTATCAAGGTATCATGAAGGTGGCACTGTCATCTTCGGAGATGACTCAAAGGGTAACATTATCGGTATAGGTAACATTAAAGTTGGTTCATCTTCATTGATTAAAAATATTATTTTAGTTAATGGTCTCAAGCATAATCTCTTGAGTATTATTCAACTTTGTGATCAAGGATTTAAAGTTATTTTTGATGATTCTTGTTGCAATATTTTAGATGGTAAAACTAATGTTTGCATTCTTTCCGGATTTCGAGAAAATAATGTATATATTATTGATATGCTAAACTTAGATTGCAATGCTACATGTTTAAATGTTTTAAATGTGGATTCTTGGTTATGGCATAGAAGATTAGGCTATATATCTTTTGACCATATATTTAGAATTAACTCTAAGGAATCGACGAAGGGTATTTCTTACTTGAAGTTTAAAAAGCACCGTATTTGTGATGCGTGCCAACTTGAGAAACAAACCAAGTTCTCTTTCAAACCAATCAAGGATATCATGACATCTAGACCATTAGAGTTAATTCACATGGATTTGTTTGATCCTACTAAAATCAAGAGTTTAAATGGAAATCATTTTTTTTGTTTTGGTTGACAATATTTCTTGTTTTACATTGGTTTTCTTTTGAAACATAAAGATCAAGCTTTTTCACATTTTAATGTTTTTAAAAAAAGAGTTGAAAAAGAAAAAGGTTTTATGATTTTTCGCATAAGAAGTGACAGAGGTGGTGAATTCATTAACCATTCTTTTATCACTTATTGTTAAGAAAACAGAATTAGGCATGAATTATTTTGTCCTAGAACTCCACAACAAAATTGAGTCTTTGAAAGAAAAATTGTACTCTTCAAGAAATAGCTAGGATAATTATTAGTGAACACGGACTCCCTCAATATCTATGGGCCGATGCCGTAAACACTTCATTTTATATATCAAATAGAATTTATTTTTTTAAAAATACTTTCAAAAATTCTTTTAAAATTTACTATTTGAGAAAGCCTAATATTTCTTATTTTAGAGTTTTTTAGATGCTAATGTTTTGTTTTAAACACTAAAGATATCTTAGAAAAATCTGATGCTAAACCTTTTGAAGCTATTTTTGTTAGTTATTCTAATACTAGTAAGGCTTATAGAATCTTCAATAAATCTACTTTGACAATTGATGAATCTATGCATGTTATGCTTGAAGAATCTAATACTTTGTTAAAAATATTGTAGAGATGTATTCTCTATGTGAAGACATGGAGAAAGTTGCCTTGAAAGACTCACCTCCCCAAGAAGATAAGCCAAAATTTGATGAATAAGGTGAAATTCAAGAGGTTAAAGTGGCTCCAACACAGCCACTTCCAAAAGATTGGAGATACGCTGCAAGTCATCCCAAGGAACTCATCATAGGTGATGTATCAAAGGGGGTAACTACTCACTCCAAATTCCATAATTTTTGTGGCTATTTTACTTTTATTTCTCATATAGAACCAAAAAACATCCTCGAAGCCGAGGGCGACTCATATTGGTTGCTTACAATGTAAGAAGAGCTCAATCAATTTAAGTACAACCAAGTTTGGCATCTTATCCCTAGACCCCATGATAGACCAATAACTGGTACTAAATGAATTTTTAAGAACCAGTTGGATGAGTCGGGTAATGTTATTGGAATAAAGCTAGATTAGTAGTCCAAGGTTACACCCAAATCGAAGGTATCGATTTTGAGGAAACCTTTGCACCTGTAACACGACTTAAGCCATACGGATTACACTGCTTTTACTTCTTATAAAGATTTCAAACTTCTCAAATGAATGCCAAAAGTGCATTTTTAAATGGTTTTATTGAAGAGAGAGTGTATGTTAAACAACCCCCAGGTTTGTTGATCCTACATATCCAGATTTTGTTTTCAAATTAGACAAAACTTTATATGGTTTAAAATAAGAGCTTGGTATGAAAGACTCTCAACATTTCTTATTTCAAATGGTTTTGTAAAAGATAAAGTAGTACCACTTTGTTTATAAAGCATGTAAAAAGTGATAATCTTATTATTCAAATTTAGGTTAATGATATTATATTTGGATCTACTAATGAAAGCTTTGTAAAGATTTTAAATCATGCGTGAAGAATGAGTTTGAGATGTCTATGATGGGCGAGCAAAAATACTTCCTTGGACTCCAAATTAAGCAAAGGAGTGATGGAATTTTTATAAATCAAGTCAACTACACAAGGAAACTCATCAAGAAATTTGGGCATGAAGGGGCAAAAGTCGAGTAAAACTCCCATAGCTACCACAACAAAACTTGATAAGGATAAACAAGGTATAAATATAGACATTAAACTTTATAGAAGTATGACTGGTAGTTTACTTTATTTAATAGCTAGTAGGCCAGATAATATGTTTAGTGTATGTCTATATGCTAGATTCCAATCATGTCTTAAGAGTCCCACTTGATTGCGGTAAAACGCATTATTAGATATCTTAAGGGCACTATTGGAATAGGCTTGTGGTATTCGAAAACCGTACAATTTTTCATGACGAGTTTTTCGGATGCTGACTATGCCGGTTGTATAGTAGATAGGAAGAGCACAAGTGAAATTTGTCAATTTCTAAGAAATTGTCTTGTTTCATGTTCTTCCAAGAAACAAAATTTTGTAGCTCTCTCAACAGCCGAGGTGGAGTATGTTGCGATCGGGGCTTTTGTGCACAAGTCTTTTGAATGAAACATACTATCCTTAATTATGATTTGCATTATGATTATATTAAGATATTTTGTGATAATACTAGTATTATTCATATGACTAAAGATGTAAATCAACATAGTAAGACAAAGTACATAGAAATTCGATATCGCTTTCTTAAGGAACACTATGAGAAAGGTGATATTGAATTGACTATGTGTCAACTGATTTTCAACTTGCAGATATTTTTAATAAGCCACATGATTTCAACAGATTTTTTTTATTTGTAGTGAACTAAATGTTTGTATTATTGATTCATGAGTTTTTCTTTATGTTCAAATCTACATATGTTTTAATTTTTGGCTATTTTGCTTACCTTTTTTTGGATTCAAGACAAAAAGGGGGAGAAGTATTTATTGAGTATTTATGAGTGTTAGTTTTTTCATACTCATTTACGATGCATTTATCATATAACTTATTGATATCTAGTACTTAATAGCTAGCATAACTTGAGAGAGAGCTTTTTTAAAGTTTTTTCTTTTATTTATTTTTAAATTGCTCATATGTTTTGTCACCATCAAAAAGGGGAAGATTGTTGACCCAAAGGTTACAATCCCCAGTTTTGTGTTTTGATGATGATAAAGTATATAAAGTTATTTGGTACAATCAAGTTCAAGAGAATGTTTCAGGGTTCAAAGAAGCTCTAACAGGTTTCTTTCTCTAAAGGAAGGTGTTGATGGCTCAAGGGTAATCAAATACGGGATTGTAGCTCAAAATATTCAACGTCGCTATCAGAGAAGTCCATTTGAAGATTCTTGTAGTCGATTAGAATCTTATAAGAATCTTATTTGTTAAAGAGTAAAATATAGATTGATGCTCAAAGATATACACACACAAAAATGTACGTTTTTGAAAGTATGATTTGACATGTTTGGTTTTGATACTTGTTCCACATTTTCTTAATAAAATTTATATCTCAGTTTAGAACTTGTATCTCATTGCTATACATGTCTTCTCTCTTCTAGAATTCATACAAAATTATTTAAAAAAATTTCTTGATTTTCAAATCTGACCTTGACCCTGTTTTTGGTCTAGGTCGGTCGACTAGGCAATCGATCATGCCTATTGCCGGCCAGAACGGTCGACCGCGCGGTCGACCGAACCTCTGGCGGAAGGGGTGTGCATGTTGTGCACATTCTAGGTCGACCGACCAGTCGACTGATCCCCTTTATCGTCCACCGAACGGTCGACCGCTAGCCAACTGTCAATTTTTTTGAGATAACCGGTCAACCGACAGACTGTCAGATTGGCAGTAACGTCAAGAATTTGAAATTTGTATTTTAACATGTATTTAAAGCATGGAGAGTTGAATTTCTAGGATCAATTTCTTTCCTTTTAGACCTGGTAAATAATTCTAAAAGAGTTTTTCTAAAATCTATATAAAGGTCATTGGGATTGATTATTAACAACAACAAATTCTATTGAAAATCTAGCTTTTGCTTTCAAAGAGAAAAAGTTTTAAAATTTCTTTTGTGCTCTCATTTTCAAAGTTTTAATTGAGTTTTTTTGCTCTTTAAATCTCTTTTTTCTAATTTTTCGCTCTCACATACATCCTTGAGCTTTAAATTTATATTTTACTCTATAGGGTTTTGTAAGAGAGTTATAAAGAGAGTGTTTGTGGTCTCTTGATCACCAAGAGCTTGTTATCTCAATTGGCTTTGTGCTACCTCCGGTATAGTGGATTGAGTTGGGGAGTTGTGTACTCCGAGTGGCTGTAATTCTTTGTGCTAAGGTCCTTTGTGGAAGATCTAATAGTAGATAGTGAAATCCTTCAAGGTGGTGAAGGTGGGGACGTAGAGCGGTGGCTCGAACCTCGAAACAAATTTTTTTGTTTGCGATTGCCTTATTGTCTCTATTTACTTGTTTATCATTCATTCATTATTGTCGATCAATATTCATCTCAATAAGATAGCAATTAAGCATCTCAACTCTTATCTAAAGGAATCACGAGGAGAAGTTTAGAGCCCTTCACGGGAAGTCTGGCTTCAAGTCTTGTGTTGAGTGATCGGTTGCATCATTTCATCTTAAATTGATTAGAATTTGTATTTGACTAGCTATACACCTATTCAACCCCCTCTATGTGTAATTTCATCTCAATAGTCAGTGGGTCAGTCTTGCGCAAGTTGTGGCTAAAAAATCCGAAGTCACAGTTGTTACTAATGAGAATAATGAGTTCATTCCAAGTCGAGCTCAAACTGGTTGAAGAGTGTGCATAGATTATAGAAAACTCAACTCTATGACTAGAAAAGATCATTTTCCTCTTCCATTCATTAACCAAATGTTAGAACATCTTGCTAGGCATGCTTACTACTCCTTTTTCAATGGTTATTTGAATATAACCAAATCCTTATTGCTCGTGAAGACCAAGAGAAAATGACATTTACCTGTCCGTTTGGTATATTTGCCTACCGTCGCATACCTTTTGGGCTATGTAATACACTTGCTACTTTTCAGCGGTACATGTTGAGCATCTTTTTAGACATGGTCGAACGATTTTTAGATTTTTTCATGAATAACCACTTTGTCTTTGGGTCTGGTTTTGATGAGAATTTGTATCATCTATCACTGATGTTGATAAGATGCAAGGAGAAGAATTTAGTTCTTAATTAGGAGAAATACCATTTCATGGTGAAATCTGTGATTGGTTTAGGTCACATTGTTTCTGAAAATGGTGTAGAGATTAATAAAGGTAAGGTAGATTTAATCTCTAAATTGCCTCCTCAAAAAACTGTTTGGGAGGTGTGATCCTTGTTAGACCACGCTAGGTTTTACCGCCACTTTATCAAAGACTTTTCTAAGATTTTCAAGCCTTTGTGTGACCTTCTAGCAAAAAATGTTCTTTTTGAGTTCACCCCTTCTTGTTTGTCATCCTTTGAAAGGCTTAAGACCAAGTTAACATTTGCACCTATCATTCGACCACCTGACTGGAATCTTCTATTTGAGGTGATGTGTGATACTTTTGACTATGTGATAGGTGTTTGTTTGGGCCAACGAGTTACTAAACTTCTCCATGTCATTTACTATGCCAGTAAGACTCTTAACGACGCCCAACTGAACTACTCAACTACTGAAAAAGAGTTGTTGGCAGTCATTTGCGCCCTTGACTAATTTCGTCCCTACTTGATAGGTTTTAAGATCCTAATTTTTACCGATCATGCGGCTTTGAAGTACTTTCTCAAAAAAAAAACGGATGCTAAAGCCCATTTAATCCGATGAATTTTACTCCTACAAGAATTGACTTAGAAATTCATGACAAAAAAGGGTGTTGAGAATGTTATCGTGGACCATTTGTCTACATTGGTGGTCGAATCTTCATTTGATTCTCTACCTATCCTTGAGACATTTCTTGACGAGCAATTAATATCCATCTCCCATTTGACTGTTCCGTGGTATGCTAACATTGTGAATTATCTTGTCACGGAACAAATGACTGATTCGTAGACTAAGCAAGAACGACTGTGTTTCTTAGTTAAAGTTAAATGGTTCTTCTGGGATGAACCATATTTGTTTAAATACTGTCCTAATCAGATCATTCGACGTTGTATTCCTGACTTTGAGTTTAGGAACATCCTTTCATTCTGCCACGACCAAGCCTATGGTGGTCATTTCAGTGGAAGAAGACTGCTGCAAAAATTTTGCAGTGTGATTTTATTGGCCCACTTTATTTCACGATGCTCATATCTACTGTCAATCATGTGATCGTTGTCAAAGATTGGGAAAAATTGCATGACGTAATGAAATATCGTTAAACCCAATCTTAATCGCCAAAATCTTTGATGTTTATGGCATCAACTTCATGGGTCCCTCCCCTATGTGTCATAGATATCAGTATATCCTTGTGACAGTTGACTACATATCTAAATGGATAGAGATCATAGCATGTAGATCCAATAACCATTGAGTTGTGGTAAATTTCTTGAAAGAGAATGTATTTTTTTCATTTTGCTTTCCTGATGCAATCATTAGCGATGGTGAAAAATATTTCTACAATCGTACATTTGAAGCTTAATGAGAAAATACTGCATCAATCATAGGGTAGTCACCTCTTATCACCCGCAGACTAGTGGCCAAGTAGAAGTTTTCAACTGAGCAATCAAGACCATTTTAGAGAAAATTGTGAACACCACTACGAAAGATTGGTCCCTTCGGTTGACTAATGTCTTGAGGGTATATAGAACTACATTCAAGACTCCTATTGGAATGTCTCCATACAGGATAGTTTATGGTAAAGCTTGCCATCTTCCTATCGAGTTAGAACACAAAGTATACTAGCGATCAAGCGCCTAAATTTTGATCTTAACAAGACGGGAGAGTCTAGGAAACTTCAACTTGATGAGCTTGAGGAGATACGGAATGACACATATAAATGCTCAAATAGGTACAAGGACCGTACGAAAATGATGCATGATAAGCTCATTATTCAAAAAGATTTTTTGCCTAAATAGAAAGTCAAGCTTTACAATTCACATTTACTGAAAATTGAAATCCCGTTGGATTGGTCCCTACATTGTTCATAAAGTTCACTCACATGGTGTGGTGGGGGCCACAATGCCACAGATGGTACTACTTTTCAAGTAAATGTCCCTCACTTAAATTCACACCATGAGTATTTGAGCCAAGAGTGGAAAAAATCCTTCTGAAAGATTTTGTTATCAGGATTGATCTCTATACCTGCTAGAGATCCATTGTTGTATTATAGTTTTTGTTTTTTTTTCTTTTGTTTTCCTTTTTCTTTCGAACTAGGCAATAATGAATGATATCCACATATCTTTCATCAGGTACTATCTACCCTTCACTTTCTTAATTTTGCACATCTGAGCATACATTTTCACATTGAGAACAATGCATGAGATAGGTGTGAGGGAAGGTTCTAATATAGGTTTTCTTATTTCTTATGCCTTATATATAATTATATATATACATACATATATATACAAATATATATTAAAAATCCTCTGATTAAGCTGGGTATTTGTGCCTCATAAAGCATGAGTATTCATGCCTAAAAATGGTCTATATTTCAAATAAAAACCCTTAGTTTTGTGGTCTTGTTTGCTCAAGTCCTTAAGTCCTTGGGATGTTTTCTCACCCGGTACCTTAAAACCATCCGATTTGGGAGTCACTAAGCTAAGCCTCGTTACATGGCGAATTAGAAAGCCTAATAAGACTAAGAGATTTTGCCACCAAAAATATATAAAAAATAAGGCATAAGAGTTAAAGTTGAAGAATACCGAGTCAAATACTCACGGTCTCGAAGGTGCATATAACTTAGGGTAAAATAATAGACTAGATGAGAAATACAGTTTGATTCCTTATCTTGATTGATAATAAGTTTTTGAATAGAGAATAAGTCTAGAAATGAATAGTTTGGTATGCGTGTGACTTATAGATTGCTTAATTCTTGCAAAAACACTTCAAATATTCTCTTCTTTTCAAAATGTGTTTTCAAAAATACTAACACTTTATTTCTCTTTCTTTATAGATATTGTGGGTGTAATCCAGTGAAAATATTCACGAGGCAAAACTCGTCCTCTAGGGGTAACCTAGAGGTTTAATGGCTTGTTGCACGTGCTAAGTGCAACCGTAATTCCTACAAAGTGAGTTAGATTAGGTTAGTTCTATGTTACTTTTTTATTTTGCTCGAGGACGAGCAAAAGATAGGTATGAGGGTGTGAATGGACACACATATTACATCTTCATTATTGCATTCCTACATATATTCTGTAATAAATCCTGAAATTAACTTGTCTTAATATCTTATTTATGCAGACTATGATGGGTGGAAATAATCATAAATCCAGGCTAACTAAATCATATTCTTAGGGGATTTAAATCACAACTGAAGATTATAATGTATCAAGAGGATAATCCCAGATTTAGTTCAGTTAAAATGGATTTTAAAAAATTAAGTTGGTTTGCTAAAGAATCAATGAAGATAAGGTCAAAATCAGAGCTCCAATCGAATAACCAATTGAAGATAGAAGCAAATCGGGGATCAACGAACCAGCGTCCCTTGGATCTGGCCCTACGACCAGATCCTGGCTGTGAAAATGTAACTTTTTCCTTTTTTTGAGGTCAGATAAAATCTATTTGGGGAGCGTTTGCTCTCCCTATCTTCGTAAGCTCTCCCCTCACCTTTTTGCCTATAAATACTAGCATTTAAGATGCAGAATGCACATCGGAGGGCTGAAAAGGCTATGTAAAAGAGAGCAGTGTGTGTTGAGTTATAATACGAGTTTAGAGAGAACTGTGAGAATTGTAATGGTGACTTATCAATGAAATTCAGTATTCTACCATCAATATCGTGCTCATTTTAGTCAAAGGCTTTTTCTGTTCTTTTTCTATAATGCAATTCTATTCTTTTTATTCATTTCTTATTATGTGCTTTTACTAATGATCTCGTGCATGTATTTTTCTCTTTACAGTTTATAGTGCTACTACCTTCTCTTATTTTCAGCATCAATTGGAGGAGGAAGATTTCAAAGAGACATCAGCAATAGTCAACCAAGCTTTGTTTAATTCTAGGTTTCAATTGTCTCTACCCTCCCTCTCACTTTTTCTCTTAATCTCCTTTACTTATTTAGTCTTCACATCGGTTAGTAATTTGCCTTTTCTTAATTCATATTCATATTGAAGTTTAATCTTTAAATTAAAAATTTCAACTATTCATTCACTAATTTCCTAACTAGATTAAAGTTAGATTACAGATTTTTTTAAAAATTATATTTTCAACAAGTCTCTATGGATTTGACCTTTTTTTGCCACTATGCTATTTGCCTAAGAAATTCAAGTAAGATTAGGTTTTGATAATTTGTACATGGTTCAAACAATGACGAAAATCTTTATGACTTCGAACTGCGAACATTGGGAAACCTCTCTATGAACTCCTTTGCAGATTTTCCTCCCTTTTGGACTGTAGAGAGGAGTTTATCCATAGTTACTTCGGTATCATTCTCATAGAATTGGAGAGGAACCAAGTTTTCAGGTCAAGCTAAGAATTGATGGAACCCTTAGGAAGGCTCCTAAACCAGTCAAAAGCTACTCCTTAAGGGTGCCAATGAACAACTTGGTCTTAATGGCATCGTTATCTATTATATTATCGGTCTGAGACTGAAAGTAATAGTTATGCTAATTTGGCGAGCTCTTACCATTATACAAATGCAACTTTGGCGGCTTGAACTTTGGTGAATATGAAACTGAATCTCATTCCAGCAGGTAAAGACGGGTCATCCCTACTTTCTTTAACTCATACCATTGAGGGAGGAATGCTATTTGTGCCTAGATGCCTTTTATAATCGGCGTCCATTGAGAAAGTCCCCTTTGGATGTGGTTGCTCATCCTTAGAAGCATCCTCGTTGAGATTTTCCTCCTCTTGATGATTGCTATCAGAGGTCCTCTTATGGTTTGTATTCATATTTTGATTATTTAGGAGTTATTCCTGCAATATTGGATATTGTCAAGGGCCTCTTGTTGAGTCCTGGTAGTCTGCTCTTGAGCCTCCATACGGTGACGGAGATCCGCATCACTATTATTGGCCATGTTGACCAATACTAACCCTATTTGAATAGAGCTGGTGCTACTGAAAGAATCAAAGTCTCTACCTTCGTCGTCCTCATCTGACCATTGAAACATATGTCTCAATGGCTCAGGTGATATAGTGCCTCCTGATGGAGAGGACTGATCATAACTAAAGTGTATTGTTATCCTAGAGTAAGTATCTTGAAAGGCACCTTCTCGTCTAAGCAGAATTTGTCCCAAGCCGGAGTTATAGTCAGAATTTGGAGAGATAAGAGCTAGAGGATTAACTCCCTAACTTTTTCATCTAGATCATTGCTAATCATTCCCTCTGCCTATCATATTAACAAAGGCTGCAAAAAAATCTAGCATCTTTGGAAGTTTCTTCTTCAGAGACTTAGGTCTCTTGGAAGTCTGAGTCGTGGCAGATAATTGATTAAAGAACAATTGTCAATTTTGAAGATGTGTTATGGGGATTGATGAAATCACCTAGAGGGGGGTGAATAGGTGATGGCTATACTAAGTGACAAATAATGCGGATTAAAAACTTTTTAACAATAAGAAACAATTATAAAAATACTTGCAAGAAACTAGACAAGTAATAGAGCAAGTAAAGGAGAGATAGAGTTTAGAGAAAAGTGGACAATCGCAAACACGAGGATATGTTCCGAGGTTCGAGCCACTGCTCTACGTCCCCGCCTTCAACACGATGAAGGATTTCTACTATTGTTGATCCCACCGGATCGTCAATACAAGGACACACTTGTCCTCTCTCACGGTGCCGCAACACCAACTCGGAGCACACTAGCTCGCTTGAGGCCGATGCCTCTACAACTTCTCAAAATGAAGAAAGGTGATCAACACTTGACCACAAACAATGGCTCACTTGCACAACCCCACAACCAAGATGAGGAGATGATAATTTTGGGATTGTGTAGTGCACAAAACTAGAAGAGAAGTAGAGGAATGCTTCAAGCTAAAAGGAATGGAAATTTTGGCTCAAAGAAAACTTTTTGCTAAAGGCTAAACTTTTGAAAACTTTTAGCTTTTAACTTGCAAATCTTCATCATTTAGTTGTAGAACACTCCTTCTATTTATAGGGGATGAAAACTGGCTTACAAAGGTCAAGAGAGTCGTTGGGGGGAAACCCAACACAAAACAAGTCAGAAAAAAATAGTTGTTGGAAACTGTCAGAAAAATCTGACTACTGTCGGTCGACCGGGTCGGTCGACCGCCAACAGTCGGATTTCTGACCGTTGGGAAGGCGGTCGACCAGGACGGTCGACCGAAGTCCCAAACAGAGAGTGAGTCTCTCTGTCGGTCGACGGTCCGGTCGACCGAGGAAAAACAGAGAGCACTGCATTGCTCTCGGTCGACCGATGTGCACACATGCACAAGGGTGCATGTCGGTCGACCTCCCCGGTCGACCGACAGAGCAATTCAGCTCTGCCAGCGGTCGACCGTGCGGTCGACCGGACAAGGCCCAAAAACTGTTTTTCCAAAGGCTTTTTGAAGAAGGAAAGTTTTGATAAAAATTCTTTGGATGAGTAAATACAAAATAGAGTTCTATGGCTTATAAGAACCAGGGTGTGATCATAGATCAACACCAAAAAGATTTGAAAAATCCTTTCTAAACAAAAACGGTTTTTCTAAAAACTTGTTTTTCCGAAAATGATTTTTCCAAACTTTGTTTTTCCAAAACTAGGTTAGAAATTTTGTTATAAAAATTTGTTTGTAAGCATGAAGCAATATCAAATGTGTGTGTGTGACAATCCCAAGTTATCAACCTCTATCATCTCGGTTTTGACAAAAATAGACTATAAATCCTAACTAAAATGGAAAATACAAATCTTGTATAGTCTTCAACTTGTTTGATCCTGGAGCTCTCCTATTGTGCTGGGCTCTGGGATCCAAATCTTTGCGGCTTCCAAATGTGTGAGTCTTGTGTTGGAGCCTTCAACCAAACTATAATTTTTACCTGAAACTCATTTAAACAAAATTGTTAAAACATAACTATATATGTTTTGATATCATCAAAACTTCAGGCTAATGGCCTTTGGGCCAACAATCTCCCCCTTTTTGATGATGACAAAACATATAGAGTTATTACAAATATTTTGGGTGAAGACTTCAAGTGAAGCTCCCCCTTAACACATGCATATAAAAAAATCTGATAAAGAGATACATATGCATAACACAGGCATATATATAGGATATGAAAATGACACATATGCCAACCATCCATGCATACCAAAGATACAGAAATATAGAAGTGTATGCATACATGGTTACCTCCATCCATCCAGAAATAGGTGATTGGGTCAATAAAAGCATATGCTACATGGAGATAGAAAACATAACTGCCATAACATAGCCATAACATAGTAAAACAATGTTCATACAGATAAGAGGTTCATGCCAACCTCAAAACCATAATACATGTTCATATGTCCACAAACACCAAACCAAACACAAAATATGTCCAAATACATGTAGAAAAATAACAACCCAAAATAACACACCAAAATAACACATAACTCTCTAAATAACTCTCCCCCTTTTTGACATCATCAAAAAGGGTCACTGCTCATCAGAGTTAGAATCAGAATCTTGCTGTGTAGTAGATGGTGGTGGAGGAGCAGAAGGAGTCCTGGCGGGAAATGGAGGACCGGTAGTAGGAAGTGGCCTAGAACCAGCTGATGGAAGAGGAACCGGCCAGTTATGCTTCTGATAAATGCCGCCGAGATATGCATCCAAGTAGCGTACGGAGTCACAGATGTAGCTGAGCTCATGCTCCAAGCGCTGCTCCATCCGCTGATAATGTGCGGACATCTCTGCGGAGATCTGCTGGCGATGCGCAGTCATCTTAGCAAAAATCTACTCGTGGTGCTCCCGAATCTGAGTAGATACAGAAAGATAGGGATCGGAGGAAGCAGAAGAGCCAGAAGAGGATCCAGAAGAGGATCCAGGGACAGGAACAGCAGGAGGCTGCTGCTGAGGAGCAGGAGGACGCTCCCTAGCACGCATCCTCTAGAGGAGGGTGCTGTTAAGGTCAACTGACGGTTCAACTGACCGTTCAGTGGAAAGATTAAAGTTTAGTTGCTTCAGCAGATGAGTAATGATCATCCCAAAAGGCAAGTGCCGGTTTGGGACAAGGAGGTGCTCAGATGTCATGTAACTGATGATGAGTTTTGGAATATTAACTCTAATGCCTCGCAGAAGGCAGTAGATGATAAGAGGAACAGAACCCCTAGCATGACTATACTCTCCTGATTTTGGCAGGAGGTTATAGAATATGATCTTAGCCAGGACTTGGGCGGTGAGAGTGTAATATTTCACCTCCTCGTTCCTAACTAAGCCGGGGTTATCATCACCATGAAGCAAAGTGGAGGCGGTATGGGCAGACTCACCGTCAGGATAGACAAAATCATGTAGATCAAGATTATAGATGTCTTCACCCTCACAGGAGAGGTGAAGGAGATGTGCAAATTCTTAGAGGCAGATGTCAATGTCTCTGCCCAATACTCTGGATCTTACTTAGTTAGACTCAAAAGTGAGATTTGAGTAGAAATACTGTACTATGGATGGGTAAACAGGTTCCCTAATAGATAGAAAATATTCTAAGGAACAGTTCTCAAAATAGAGGCTAGATTCAGATGTTCAAAGTCATTAATCACAACTGATCTCCCAGAGTTAACATTTTTAGGGGAAATTATAATATATTTGTATGAAGCATGTTATGAAACAAAAGGGGAGGATTGAGATGCGGATTGAGTGGATTTACCCTTCTCAGATCTAGTTCTCTTGGACATGATGGAGGGATAATCAAGACTAAAGCTAGATCTAAGCAAAAGATATGGAATTAGAACAAAGAAAATTGAAGGATCTAGGAAAGAGATTATACCTTGAAATCAATGGAGAAAACACGAGAAATCCACAAGAAAAGAGTAGATCCGGAGCCTTAAACTGCGAATCCTAAATTTTTAGGAATTAATTTTGAGTTTTAGAGAGTGAGAGAGGGGTTGGAAGTGATTTAGGGTTGAGAGAGATGAGATAGGAGAGGGTGGAGGCCGATGAAATGAGAGAGAGAGAGAGAGAGAGAGAGTTTAGGGCTTTAAATAGAACCGGGTAGCAACTGGAAACCCGTCGCCCGGTCGACCGGGCCGGTCGACCGGGGGAAACCGAGACCAAAGTCTCTTTCAGTCGGTCGAGCGCCCGGTCGACCGGCAACGGGTGAAATAAAAAAATATTATACCAGGCTAGGTCAGTCTACCACGCCGGTCGACCGCGCCTATGCCAGGCCAGATCGGTCGACCGGGCCGGTCGACCGGTCATGCCCAAAAATCAGGGAATAAAGCAGTTTGGAAAAATTATGTTTAATTTAATATCCTTTAAACCACACATATATATTTATCATAAAAATGATGTTAAAATACTTTAAATCTTTCTTGGCATGAAAAACAACAAAAATATATTTATTTTTATTATTTATTTATTTTTATTTATTAATAAAGCGATAAATAAGAGATGTTGAAGCCGAATACCCCGTTAAGGGTTCTGAACTTCTCCTCGTCATTCCTCTAGATAAGAGTTGAGGCGCGCAATTGCCATCTCTATTTATTTGCTTAATTTGTTTTAAATAAATCTTTATTTTGACAAAATTCATATAAAACATTTAACAAAATCTTGATATGTGGACAAATATCATATGGCAAAGAAACATGAATATATTCTCAATCATGGCAAAGGTACAAACAAAATAGAAATGCAAGTTTACATATGGCACAATATCACAAAAGTATAACTAGCAATCCTATGTATATAAAAAGAAATCTTTATGTGGAGAAGTTACCAAACCATAGGCATTCTCCAAAAATGGGTGCCTCTACGATAGTGATGCAAGCGATGATGTGTTCATTGAGCGTTGATGCATCCACCACCCGGGCACCATCTTCCCCTAAGTCTTGGAGGAGGACGACCCACCTGTATTAATTAAGTTTGGTGTGTCTTTTGGTACCCAAATCTTTTTGGGTCTTATAGGGTTAGTGTTTTCTCGAACCCAAACATTTTTATTTAATAAGTTTAGGTTAGCATAGCAAAATTTACCTAAATGGCCTTTGCGGCCACAATGTGCATAAGTATAAATTCTACCATACATGAATGCATGCTTGTGCGTGTGTGCATGTTTGTGTGAGTTTGAAGCATGATGATGATGAGTGTGTTTCCCTTGGGATATTCCTTTAGGAAACCTAGATGCAAGTTTAGTCATGTCAAAAGCATATTTCTTTAAAGTTGTATCCAAAACTTCAACTCGTTTTTGGATCTCTAAAAATTCGTTTTTGTTGCAAGTAGAAATAGGGCTTTTCCTTTACAAGATGTTTTATATTTTTCAAAATCCTTTTTCATCTTATCAAAAGAATTTGCTAATTCATTTTTCTCTTTAAAACAAGTTCAAATTTACTTTTTAATGAATCATTTTCCTTTTTCAATTTTTTATTTTGAGCTTGAGAAATTTCATATCTACTTTGTAATTCTTCAAAAAAATGTGCAAGATCATCCATAGTTAAGTCTTCATCATCTAGAGAGTTTTCTAGACATACCTTGGTAGTATCCTCGCCATGTGCCATGAAGCACATGTGAGCGGCGTCGATCTCCTCTTCGGATTCCGACTCCGAATCATCCCATGTGGCCACCATCGCCTTTTTCTTCCTTTGCCCATTCTTGGAGGTAGTAGCTTGTAGAGAGGGGCAATCGGCAATTAGGCGTCCCGTCTTCTTTCAATGAAAACACGGACCCGGTCCTCTCTCTTCCTTTCAAATCTTCCTTGAGGTTTCTCTCTTCGGAAGTTGCTTTGTCTACCCTTTTTGTAGAACATTTTGCCCACCTTTCTTATGAGCATGGCAAAGTCTTCATCGTAGTCTTCCGATGAATCCTCTTCATCATGGGTGGATGGAGTGGCTTTGAAAGCCAGGGCTTTCTTCTTTGGTGCCTCCCTTTCTTCTCTTACTTTCATCTCCATCTCATGGGTTTTGAGATTGCCGATGAAGCCGGAGAAGTCCATCTCTTCCCTATCATTTAGCTCCTTGAGGGTGGTTGCCTTGACTTCCAAGACTTGGAAGAGCTCTAATGACCTTCCGGATCTTTTGGTCATTATCGATGGTGTCACCTAAAGAAGATAGAGTATTAGTGATCTTGGTAAAACGGGTGAGCATATCATCTGTGCATTCATTTTCAAGCATATAAAAATTCTCATATTGAGAACGGAACAAGTCAATTTTAGATCTCTTGACTTGAGACGTTCTCTCATGAGTCACAATAAGAACATTCAAACTTCAAAAGCAGATTTACAGTTAATGATGCGTGAAAGATCATCTTCATTTAAAGCTTGGGTGAGTGCATATTGGGCTCTAGCATTTGCTTCATAATCCTTAGTGGTGTCTTCGGACCATGTTTTCTCATCAGTGAGAGGTTCACTAAATTCTTTGGTGATGGACTTAGCAACTCTAACTCCTAAGGATTTTTGGAAAAGGTTCATTTTGACCTTCCAAATAGGGAAGTTCAATCCATCAAATTTGGGTGGGGACTTGATGCTAGAAAAATCAACAGATGCCACGAATACAAGTATAATGCACAACAAATAAAAAATGCAACAAATAGATATAGCCAAAAGTGAGGATCTCCCTAAGGTGGTTAAACCAAATGCTAGGGTTAGGCTCTGATACCAATTGAAATCACCTAGGGGGGTGAATAGGTGATGGCCATACTAAGTGACAAATAATGCGGATTAAAAACTTTTTAACAATAAGCAACAACTATAAAATACTTGCAAGAAAATAGACAAGTAATAGAGCAAGTAAAGAAGAGATAGAGTTTAGAGAAAAGTGGACAATCGCAAACACGAGGATATATTCCGAGGTTCGAGCCACTGCTCTACGTCCCTGCCTTCAACACGATGAAGGATTTCCACTATTGTTGATCCCACCGGATCGTCAATACAAGGACACACTTGTCCTCTCTCACAGTGTCGCAACACCAACTCGGAGCACACTAGCTCGCTTGAGGCCGATGCCTCTACAACTTCTCAAAATGAAAAAAGGTGATCAACACTTGACCACAAACAATGGCTCACTTGCACAACCCTACAACCAAGATGAGGAGATGATAATTTTGGGATTGTGTAGTGCACAAAACTAGAAGAGAAGTAGAGGAATGCTTCAAGCTAAAAGGATTGGAAATTTTGGCTCAAAGAAAACTTTTTGCTAAAGGCTAAACTTTGAAAACTTTTAGCTTTTAACTTGTAAATCTTCATCATTTAGTTGTAGAACACTCCTCTATTTATAGGGGATGAAAACTGGCTTACAAAGGTCAAGAGAGTCGTTGGGGGGAAACCCAACACAAAACAAGTCAGAAAAAAATAACTATTAGAAACTGTCAGAAAAATGTGACTGTTGTCAGTCGACCAGGTCGGTCGACCGCCAACGGTCGGATTTCCGACCGTTGGGAAGGCGGTCGACCGGGACGGTCGACCGAAGTCCCAAACAGAGAGTGAGTCTCTCTATCGGTCGACCGGTCCGGTCGACCGAGGAAAAACAGAGAACACTGCATTGCTCTCGGTCGACCGGTCGGTCAACCGATGTGCACACATGCACAAGGGTGCATGTCGGTCGACCGCCCCGGTCGACCGACAGAGCAATTCAGCTCTGCCAGCGGTTGACCGTGCGGTCGACCGGACAAGGCCCAAAAACTGTTTTTCCAAAGGCTTTTTGAAGAAGGAAATTTTTGATAAAAATTCTTTGGATGAGTAAATACAAAATAGAGTTCTATGGTTTATAAGAACCAGGGTGTGATCATAGATCAACACCAAAAAGATTTGAAAAATCCTTTCTAAACAAAAACGGTTTTTCTAAAAACTTGTTTTTCCGAAAATGATTTTTCCAAACTTTGTTTTTCCAAAACTAGGTTAGAAATTTTGTTATAAAAATTTATTTGTAAGCATGAAGTAATATCAAATGTGTGTGTGTGACAATCCCAAGTTATCAACCTCTATCATCTCGGTTTTGACAAAAATAGACTATAAATCCTAACTAAAATGGAAAATACAAATCTTGTATAGTCTTCAACTTGTTTTATCCTGGAGCTCTCCTATTGTGCTAGGCTCTGGGATCCAATCTTTGCGGCTTCCAAATGTGTGAGTCTTGTGTTGGAGCCTTCAACCAAACTATGATTTTTACCTGAAACTCATTTAAACAAAATTGTTAAAACATAACTATATATGTTTTTTTATCATCAAAACTTCGGGCTAATGGCCTTTGGGCCAACAATTGACCCCAAAACAATAGTGGACATAATGAACTGTCACAAGTTGGCATCCCGCCCATCTGCACTGGGATGAAAAAATTTTGAACCGACTCTTCAAAGTGAAACTTTCACTTATTACTTAAATAATCCCTTAGGTCGGAGTTAATTAGGCCTAACAGGTCCAAATGAAACCCAGGAAGATTGAAGAACATCTACTTGAGAAGCTTTTAATTTAGCCTTATTGCGGGATTCTACTTTGTAAAGGCAATCTACTTAGCTTTTGATGAAGTTAGTTTAGCCTCGTCGCATGCTTTAGACGTGTTAGATTCACCAGAAGAAGCTATCTTAGCACCGTCAGACATCGCTTTAACCTTATAACAGGCTTGCTAGGTAACCTCGCTGAACGTATTGGACATGTTAGCTTTGCCAGAGGAAGTTATTTTAGCACTGTCAGACAGCGCTTTAGCCTTGTTACAGGCTTGCGAGATAGCCTCGTTGGAGAGATGGCTTTAATTTTAGCTCCTTCTTAAGCTACTCCAGACAGCGTAGCCTGGTAGCC
The DNA here is from genome assembly GCA_038442645.1 of Agave tequilana. NCBI lineage: Eukaryota > Viridiplantae > Streptophyta > Magnoliopsida > Asparagales > Asparagaceae > Agave > Agave tequilana. The sequence continues at coordinate 90,333 of JAVJIF010010574.1, forward strand.
AGAGGCTGCTGAAATAGCTTCACCAGATGTTAGGACAAGCTTGGAAGAAGCTTTGTTAGCCTTGAAAAGAGGCTATTGTAGGGTTGCCAGACACCTTAATAGCTTTGTCGGTGGCTAATATGACCTGGTTCACAGTCATTTTAGCCTCACCAAAGGTTATGGAGACTATGACAGGCTTGCCCAACAACAACTAAACCATTTGTTCCAAGTATTTGGGGTAGGCTGCATGAACCAAAAGAGAATTCGCTAGTTCGGGCATATAGATCAGCTTTTTTCACTCATTCCTATCGAGAAATATGCCTTCACTAAGACCTTTAGCCTCTATATCTTGTCGTATTACCTCCATCCATGTTATCTTCGGTCTCCCCTGCGCTCTTTTAAACTTGTACTAAATTGATACGCTCTACTCGCCAGACTGGTGCAACTGTAGGTCTACATCTCACATGACCAAACTATCGTAGGCGGTTTTCTCTCATCTTCTCTTCTATAAAGGCTACAACTATCTTAGTATGAATATCTTTATTTCTCACCTTATCTCTCCGCGTGTTACCACACATCCAATGAAGCATGTGCATCTCTACTACACTCATCTTCTGGGCATGATATCTCTTTATAGCCCAACATTCTATGCCATATAATAAAGCTGGCCTAATAGCAGTCCGATAAAGCTTTCCCTTCAGCCATAACTGAATGTTACGATCACATAAAACTCCTGTTGCGCTCCTCCATTTCAACCAGCTAGCTTAAATCCTATGGTTGACATCACTATCGATTCTCCATCCTTTTGGATAATAGAATCCAAGTACTTAAAATGACTGCTTATCAGTATATGACAGGCTTGCACAAAGCCTTATTAACCTATATGATATCACTATACGACAGGCTTGCACAAAGCATTATTAACCTACTAGGGGTTGTAATAGGCTTAGTTAGAGCCTTGTTAATCCCACAAGAAGCACGATTCCAAGAGTTAGCCAAAGGAGCTTTGGCTAGAGAGATTTTCATGTGCTTACGCATGCAAAGAGGGCTTGAGTTACCCAAAGAGAGAAGTTGTTCGAACTTCTCTTGGTCAAATTCAATGACCAGCATTTCTATAGTAGACCCGAGGTTCTTATTCTCACATTGCGACACTACTCTCTCATTGTAAAGAAAGAAGTCCCCTGCGGAATTGTCATCTTATTTTTCATTGAAAACTTAAAAGTGTGAGAAGAATTACATGTAAAAAAATTACAATAATCTTCTATAAAAATTGATTCTGGGAAAGTGCGCTGATAGAAGTCTGATCAGCGTATGATTACTTTGTCCTTTTAGATGCGACCAACGAGGTTTGAATCTACTGCTAGGAATTCCTTCTCGTCTGGATTGAAAAATTCCAAGAAGTTGAAAGATTAGGATACTGGAATCCTGTGTTAATCCTTAAGAACGAGGGAAAGATTCTCCCTATGCTCTTGAAAAGCAAGAAACAGCATCTTCTTTACCGCTTTTATGGTCTCCGTTGGTTCTCATATGTCTCTCTCCTCGTCCTCCGTGTCTCTTCCTCCGTCTTAGCCTGTTGCTGGGCTATTTATAGGTTCAATAAGGATAGGCGTCCCCTAGAAATTAGCAAAATTTGTTAAATAAGATTACAGATGGCCTGTAACACCTATTCACGAGGCTAACAACAGTCGTTGACTTAAGTGAGTCATTATCCCTTTGATTATTTCCTCTAAATGAGGGATTTTAATGGGTGTAAATTTCCATTAAAAGAAGCAGTAAATCACATTATATGAGTGAGAGAGAAATTAGTGAAAGCTATTAAATGAGGCTAAAAACAGCCTGTAATGCTTTTCTGGTAAGGCTAAAGTAGCCTTCGGCAAGGCTAAGCTAGCTTCTAGCGAAGCTAGCCAACAGCCGCTAGCTTTAGGAGAGTTACGATCCCCTTGATTATCTTCACTTAATGAGGGATATTAAAGGGGTATAACCACCCATTAAAAGAAGCAATTAACCCCACTAAGTTAATGGGGTGTTATCCCACAATCCTACTCATGAATTTGAAAAGGTTAACGACCTACAACGTCGGGTGTTGGGCGACGCTAATCTTGCAGCGAAGCTAAGCTTACGGCAAAGCTAAGCTTCTAGCTTCTGGTGAAGCTAACCAGTTTGGTGAAGTTAGTCCATTTGTATTTACGATGAAACTAAGCTTCTAGTTTCTGGCAAAGCAAGCCTGATCGGCGAAGTTAGCCCATTGGGCTAAAGTAATGACCTTTAAGGCGTGTTTAAGCATGTTTAAAGGTGTGTTTGACCCTCTTTACACTTAGTTGTATTCAATAGGATCTAGATGACTGATCTATCCATCGTGGATTGATGCGAGTCTGACAAATCGTGAACTGATTGCTGTCCGTGACTTGTCTTGTAGAAGTGTCAACAAGTCAGACATTGTACAAACTAACTGAAAAGCTACTTGCGATTTTGTCTTTTAGAAATGTTAACGATTATGACTCCAAAGAAATTAAGAAAGTGAAATATTTTGAATTACTGGAGACTCCATATGTTTGTTATAGTGGTCAAAATTTGATCCTCATCAGGATGATGACACGTGTAGCTTCCATCGAGAAATCCACAAAATCCCAGAATCTAACTTGGATTCTCCGCCAAACTGCCACACTAAGCTGGTTCTAAGATTTAATGGGCTCTATGCGAAAGTGAAATACAGGGTCCTTCTCTATATACTTATAAAAATATATCATTATATGGAGCATCAACTAACACTACATCAAAATGTATCATTGAAAAATTGTCCTCCTCGCATTTTTAGCTTCAAATTCACTAATTAAGCTTTTAACATCAATTTTATCTATAAATAATTTTTAATAGATATCAAAGCTAGTTCATTTAGTCTTTCTTGTGATATAGTCAATCATAGATAAGATTTAAATAATTTTAATTTTGAAAAATTTCTTTCTGTAGACGCGACTGTAACATGTAAGTCAATAATATTCTATAAGCAATACATGCATTTGGAAAACAATCTTATATTTTTAAGAAATTTAGTATATCAATAGCTGTCTTTGTTTCTTTTATTAAAACCTCTTGTAAGATTTTTAGTTCTCCAAATAAATCTTTCCGATCAAGATCAAAAAATATTTCATATTTTAGAATAATTACAAGATAATCACAATATTTTTTCAACTGATTAACGTCCAACGAACTAAAACCAAATAAAAATCCAAAAATATCTTCATAAGCTTTATATTGCTCAAACCTTTTCTTTAGTGAACCAATAGTTTGATCTACATTATATAAGAAATTATTGATTCTAATTAATTCTTCAGCTGACTGTGTTGTCTCCTCATTAATATTCTCGTCAAAATGTCTTTTTCTATGAATTTGACATTTTACTTAAACACATGATCAATTATTATTTCATTAGCAATTTCTTTAGCAATAATCATAGCTTGTGTAAACCAAATTTCTCTATAGTTCTCAAAAAAAAAAATAATTAACTCTTTTACTTGATCTACAGCAATATCAATAAGCATGTCTTTAGAATTGTAAACATTTGCTAATTACATTAACAGCAAACAATATCTCATACATAATCATACTTAATAAAAATTTAAATTATCTATTTCATGTGTTGCTAAAGAATCAGCTTCACTTCTTATTTTGGAGTCATTATCAGTTTCTAGTAAGTGAAGTAGAGCTTCTCTTATTTCAAGTGTTTGGAATCTAATTGCTTTAATGCTTTCAGCATGACTTTCCCAATGTGTAGCTGACAATAGCTTCACAGTTAAACCCTTTATATTATTTATCAAACTTTGCCATCACTTTGTAGAGTGAGAAAATAATGTATAAATATGTTATACCACCCCAAAAAAATCTTTTGCTTTACCACAATAATTTGCCGTATCGCAAAGTGTTAAATTAAGACTATGACAACTTTAAGGCATGTACAATGCTTTAGAATTTATATCTAGTAAATTTTTATATGCCTTGGTGTCTTCCTCTCATATTAAACTCATTATTGTATCCTTGTCCTCGTAAATCATCAATATCAAGATTAAGATTTTTTTAAACACATTTTACAAATCTTCAAAAAGTCCTTGTCCAGATGTATTAAAGTATTACTGAGAAATATTTAGCTTCTTTAATTTTTTGAGTTATTGCACTTTTGATTTAGAAGCTAACATACATATCAATTCATTTTGGATGTTATGACCAAGATAATGATAATAAATTTCATCATGGTCAATACGTCGAATATGTTCTTGCACTACTAGATCCCACTCTGCAACCATTTTAATTAAGCTTAAAATTTTTCCATTATTATTTTGATATTTCACAATAGAAATTATTATTTATAATACTTTCTTCCAATATTCCTTCTCTTTATTAATCTGCTCTTGAATAGTTTTATCGATTGTTTCATTTTTCTTCAAACCTATGCGTAAATCAAGCCAAGTGTTCAAGTTAGTGATGTGCCCATTAGTTGTTTCATGTTCTTTAAGCCTAGAACTAAGATGTATCCAATCATTAAATCCTTCATTCACTAACTAACTTTTTTGAAAACCATTTTTAAACAGTTTACAACAAAAATAAAATACTTTATCAATCTCCTTTGAATAAAATAACTTTCCCTATCATGTTCTCTGCATTCGATAATGTCGAGTGTAAAATGTTGAAAAGAAACTGTAAGTCCTATGATTTTGATGATGTAATTAATCCATAAACTAAGCTACTAATAAGTTAGATTAGTAGTGTTATCTTATTTTAGGATAAGACTTTACTTAGAAGATGGATAGATTTGAGCTATGAATGTCACATACATATGGAGGGTAGAAAGAATTATGTGATACTCCACAAATTTCATATTCAAGCTAACAAAAAGCTACTAGGAGAAAAGCACATATAGCTCCACAAGATCAAGCTATTATAAGATACATCAAGTTATGAAAGAGCAAGAAAGAGTCAAAAATATATTGAGTTACAAATTTCATCAATAGAAACTATGTAAGTAATCATATAGTAATTTTATTATCAAACATATATTTGGCACATGGTATGATGTTTTTATTTAAGTTTCTAGGTAAAATCTCTATTCTACCACCTCGTTTTACCTCAACCTGATTCTACCATCTCTGCCCATTACAGACCAAACTGAGTTTGTTTTATCTTCATTCTGTTTCATTCTGAATATTCTCTAAACTTTATATTTTTAGTACTGTGGTGACTGGGTTATAGCACCACATGTTTGTACTTCACTTGGTTAACTTTTCACTCTTTGTATTAACTTCTTTCATACAAGTGGGTTGCACATACCTCTCTTTACAAATTGAAAATCTGGGTTTGTCCATGTCACACTGTCCTGCTGTTTGATAGTACTTTGCAGTCCCAAACTGTCTTATTTTTATAGCTGGATTAAACATCCATTGGGTATATGTTTAGGGAGAAATATTCATCACTTTCCCTATTTCAAATATCTCTATATCCTAAACATTACCATAGCATTTACTGCCCAAGATTTAACACAATTTTGATATCTTATTTCAGCAGCATTAAATGCTCAAACGGGTAGAAAAATCTGTCTCTCTGTTGTATCCAATGGTTGGATTCACTCTGAACTTGACTTGTTTATATATTACCTTATTCATTCATTGCTAGAACAAGAGAACACTATTCTGAAAATTTTAGTAAAGCAAAAGCAGTACTCTTCAACCATTAAAGCTTTAAATTTTAGATCTCACCAAACCAAAGTGGTTGAGCGAATCATCTACATTCAAGTTCTGATTTTTTAGAGAAAGTCTCAAGCATTCAATACGAGAGAATTTCTTCACTTCATTTATTTCTCTATTGAAGATTCCCATTCTCATTCTATATAGTTATTATAGATTCATTCTTATTGCTTTAGACTTATTGTGTGAAGTTATTAATTGATAATACTTAGAACTATATGATTGCATAGAGTCTCCTATTATATTCTATCATGGTGCTTATTTTAGTTCTCAGTATTGTGTTAGAGAACGAAATCTTTTGTTATATTCATTGTTCTATACCTTAAGATAGAGGTGCGTGAAAATCCAAGATCAGAGTATCTTGGTGGTTTGTAAATCCAAGATTGGATAACATCTTGGTACTTTGAAAATTCAAGCTCAAGGAAGAGTCTTGGTGGTTGTAATCCCTACTTTAAGAAGAAGCTTTTTAGAGGATTTGCAAATCCTAGAGAGGAGATCTCTAGGTGGTGGATGTAGGAGAATTTCCTGAACCACCCTAAAATTACTTGCATTCACTCTACTGTTATTATTGTACTTTATTTGTTGTGCATTTACTGTTATTCTATTATTTTTTACTCTCTATTGTTTCTACCACCCATCCTACCATCAGACTGGGTGATTCTACCAAGTCAGTCTTTTTTACAATATTGTCTTATAACTTACATATTTAATTTTAATCACCCTTGACCCTATTTACCCCCTCTAGGGTCCAATAATTGGTATCAGAGCATTGGTACTCCTATTTTAGGCTTTGTTTCCTAAAAACCGATCCTATGAATTTCACTAGTGACCTTATTGTAGCAGAGGGGAGATCCAACAATAGACTTTCACTATTTCATTGCACTAATTATGCATATTGGAAAACATGCATGAGAATTCATATTCAGTCTATTGATTGAAATATTTGGGGCATGACTGAAGATGGCTACACCTCTCCTACTATAGAGGTTGATGGTAAGAAGGTTTCTAAATCTCGGTCTGAATGGGACGAGAGGGATTTCTCTTGTGCTAATTTAAATTTCAAAGCTATTAGTTGTATTATCAATAGATTATCTTGTAATGAGTTTCATAAAGTTATGAATGTTACTTGTGATAAAGAAATGTGAAATTATCTTGAAGTCACCCATGAGGGCACTAATAAAATTAAGAATAGTAAAATAAATATACTTACAAAGATTTTGAATCTATTCGATTATTACTAACGAGTCTATTGATGAATTTTTTAATAGGTTCAAAATGATCAGTAATAATCTCAATTTTTTGGAAAAGTTGTTACTTGCTTTGAAATAAACAATAAGGTGTTGAAGTCTCTACTCATGGAATATAATAGCATCATAAATCCAGTAGAGATCTACAAAGATATCAGCACTCTTCCTTTCCAAAAATTGATGGGAATCTTGAAGAATGCAGAGATCAAAATGAATCTTCAAACGTAATAAGAACAAGATGATGCTACTCAAATGAAAAAGAAAAGCATAACTCTCAAAGGAACACAAGATGAGTCTTCAGGTGAAAACAGTATGAATGAAGATGATGACCTTACTTATGTCATCAAGAAGGCCAACAAAATGATGAGAAAGAAATTCAACAGAAGGAGAAACTTCTAAAGATCAAATGGAAGAAAAGATGAGACCGGCTCCATAAATTGCTATGAATGCAATAAACCCGATCACATTAAGAAATACTATCCCAACTTAAAAGAAGTTAAAAAGTTTTTTAAGAAGAAGAAAGCTTTATATGTGGGATGGGATGAATCATAACTAAGTGATTCCGAGAATGAAGAAAAAGATGAAACAAATTATAGCATCTCAAATGAAAACATATGCTTCATGATGGATAACAAACAGGTAATCCTCGATGACTATATTACTTCTGAAGAAATAGAAGATGCTTACATTGAATTAGTTACAGAGTATAAAAACATTCAAAATGATTCACTACTTTGAAAAATGAACAAGCATCTTGTCCATCTATTTATGAAAATATTTTAAGAGAGAAAAATGAATTGCTTACGAAAACTGTAGAACTTCAAATACAAAATGATGATTTTAAGATCTATTTAAAAAGATTTACTGATGTTGCTTCTACTTCCAGCACTGTTTATATACAAATCAGGCTGATAGAACCGGATCAGGTCCTAGTAGGATACCATCCTACCAACAACGGTTTGGTAGAATGTCATTCTACCAGTACAGAAATCATGATTTTCATATTCACTCTTATCACAACAACACTTCAAATCTTATTTGTACATGTTGTGTGAAGAGAGGTTATATTAGTATTTTATGTTTTATAAGAAAAATTTTTCATACTATTTCTTATCTAAAATGGGTTCCTAAATGAAATACTAACATTCAAGGACCCAAAAGATATTGGGTACCTAAAAGTATATCTCAAAATTCTCTTGTAGGAATCCAACCTCTCTCAATGTAGAATGAAATAGTATCTTAATAATGGTTGCACAAGACACATAACAGGAGATCTAAATTTTTTTACAACCCTATCAAGTTGTAAAAGTGGCACGGTCACCTTTGAAGATGATGAACAAAGTAAAATTATTGATATTGAAACTATTGGTAACAAATATTTCCCTATTTTTGAAAATATTTTGCTAGTAGATAGTTTGAAGACTAATCTTATTAACATTAGCCAACTTTGTGATAAAGGTATGAATGTCATTTCAAACCTAGTAAATGCATTATCATTGATTTTCAAGGAAATCTTTTATTTGAAGCACTTAGAAATGGAAATGGTTACTCAATATATATTATTGATTAAACTAACCAAAGTGTGAAGTGTTTGGACGCATTAGAAGAGATTCCTGGTTATGACACAAAAGACTCGGGCATGCTAATTTTGATCTTCTATAAAAATTGTCCAATAAAGAGTTTGTACGAGGACTTTCCAATTGAAGAAGTCTAAGGAGGTAGCTTGTTATGAATGTAAAAAGAACAAGTTAAAAGTTCTTTTCATTCAACAAGTGAGGTACTTCAAAACCCTTGGAGTTTTTATACATTAACTTGTTTAGTCCCTTGAGCACTTCAAATTTGAATGGTAAATATTATGTTTTTATTATTATCGATGACTGTTCTCGATTTACATGGGTTTTTTTTAACTCATAAAAGTGAAGCTTTTAATTTCTTTAAACATTTTTACAAAAGAGTGGAAAAGAAAATTGGCTTTTCTATTATAAAAATTCATAGTGATCACGGTGGTGAATTCGAAAATAAAAGTTTCATTGAGTTTTGTCATAATCATGGCATTACACACATGTTTTCAGCACCGAAACACCACAACAAAATGGTGTTATTGAAAAAAAATAGAACTTTGCAAGAAATGGCCCGCACTATGTTAAACTCGTTTATTTTATCAAAATATTTTTGGGCGGAAGCGGTTAACACGGCTTGCTATATTTTGAATCGTATTATTATTCATCCTATTTTGAAAAAGACCCCTTATGAACTTTTCTTAAGTAAAATCTCAAATATATTATATTTTAAAGTTTTTGGATGTAAGTGCTTTATTCTTAACACTAAAGATAATTTGGGTAAATTTGATTCAAAATTGAATGAAGGTATTTTTATTTTTGTTATTCCACTTCTAGTAACGCTTATAGAGTGTTTAATAAATGTTCATTAAATGTTAAGGAATCCATGCATGTGAGCTTTAATGAGACTAATCGTCATATTTTAAAAATTATTAAAGAAGCAGATATTTCAGGTTCTGGAGATTCTGGTAGAATCAATCCTACCAGCAGTATTTTTGATCTTACCAGCATGAATTCTAATCCGACGGTGAACAAACTTCTGATGAATAGAAACCTGAGACTTCAAATCATTTTAGATCTTCAAATACTATCCAGAACTTTCTAAGTCTTGAAAGACAGCTAAAGATCATCCAACTGACTTGATTATACATGATGTAACAAGAGGGGTAAAAACTTGCTCTCAAGCTCAAAATGAATGTTCACATTTGGTTTTTCTATCTCATATTGAACCTAGAAACATTAATGAAGCTTTGAATGATGAATTTTGGTTTTTGATAATGCAAGAGGAATTGAATAATTTCAATAGAAATAATATTTGGGATCTTGTACAAAGACTCAAGGATTGTTCTGTCATTGGCACCAAATAGGTTTTTTGTAACAGGCTAGATGAAAGTGGCATTGTTATTAGAAACAAAGCTCGAGTTGTAGCCCAATGATTAATCAAGAGGAGGGCATAAATTTTATTAAAACTTTTGCTCCTGTTTTTGCTCCTGTTTCTAAATAGAAGCAATTCGAATGCTTCTAGCCTATGCAAGTCTTAAAATTTTCGATTAGCTCAAATGGATGTCAAAAGAAATTTCTTAAATGGATTTTTGAATGAGACGGTTTATATGAAACAACCTCCAGGTTTTGAAAATTGTGTTTTCCGGATCATGTTTTCAAATTGAAAAGGCTTTATATGGTTTAAAACAAACACCTCGTGCCTGGTATGAAAGGTTGTCAAAATTTCTTATTGAAAATGATTTTTCTAAAGGAAAGATTGATACTACTTTATTTATCAAGCATATTGAACAAGATTTTTTTCTAGTTCAAATTTATGTTGATGATATTATTTTTGGTTCTACTAATGAATTTTTGTGTGAAGATTTCTCTTCAAGAATGCAACAAGAATTTGAAATGAGTCTCATGGCAATTTCTTTCTTGGTTTGCATATCAAACAAGAAACAAGTAGAATCTTTATCAATCAAGAGAAGTATGCTCGTGAACTTGTGAAAAGTTAAAAAAAAAAACTTAAAGGAGGTGTCTACTCCAATGAGTACTTCTACCAAGCTTGACAAAGATGCAAATAGTAAGAGTGAAGATGAAAAACTTTATAGAGAGATGATTGGTTGTCTTCTCTATTTAACTGCTAGTCGATCAGATATCATTTTCAGTATTTACCTTTATGCACGCTTTCAAACTTCACCCAAAAAATCTTACTTACATGCTGTAAAATGAATTATTAGATATGTTAAATGTACTTTGGATTTTGGGTTATATTATCCTAAATATGCTAGTTTTGATCTATTGGAATATAGTGATGTTGATTTTGCCGGAAGTAAAACTGATAGAAAGAGTACAAGTAAAACATGTCAATTTCTTGGCCATTCTCTTGTATCTTGGTTTCATAAGAAACAAAATTGTATTGTACTTTCTATAACAGAGGTGGAGTATATTGCTGCCGGATTATGTTGTACACAAATTTTATAGATGAGGCAAATTTTGCAAGACTATAGTGTCCAATTTGATATAACTAGTATATTATGTGATAATAATAGTGCAATTAACTTATCCCAAAATTCAATTTTATATTCTCTCACTAAACACATAGATGTGAGGCATCACTTTTCCAAAGACCATGTTGAATGTGAAAATATCTCATTAAAATTTATTGATACCCACAATCAACTTGTTGATATTTTTACAAAACCTTTGCTCGTGAATAATTTTGCAATATTCATAAAAATTTGGGTATTTGCATAGTAAATAACTTTTATTACTATTTTTTCTTGAGTTATTATGATTTCAGGCATTCTACTAGCAGGTTCTACTACAAGCATCCTTTCTACTAGACCAATTTGACACAACCTACTTAATTTTTTAACCCTAAAATGATGTGGATCACCTAATCCCCTTTATTGCTACTCTTTATTAACTCCTCTTCTATAACAGCATGCTATAACTTCCCTAGCCCACACCTCTTAGGAAAACCTAATTCTACATCTCTTCGTCTCCTTCTCCAAAAATCCCCAAATTTTTCTTTTTGAAATGTCCGAGCCACAGCCTGTTGTCTCTAGTCTCATTTAAAGAACAAGCATCTCTTCATCATTATCATCAAAGGGATGAAGAACAAGGCAACAATTGCTCTCCAAAACCTTGCATTATTACACCTGTTTCTTGGAAGATGATCGAGAAAATATGGGGGAAGGAAAAAAATACGAGAAATTTTAGTAAAGATCTCACAAATGAAGAAAAGATATATCTGATCTATGAAGATGCCAAAATGTTCTACAAAGAATTTCACAATAGGCCTTGTATTGTGAAAAGGTATGTTGATTTCAACTCTATTTCGGATTATCAACTTGATGAGTGCTTTAATTTCATTCATCTCAGAGATTTGCATGTGAGAAAATTCTTTATTTTCCTAACTTGGTGGTCATGTTCTACACTAATCTGAGAATTAAAAAGGATCCTCTCACAATATTCTCACCGGTCAAGGGAACCATCATCACTTTGGATGAAGAGAAATTGGGAGAAATTTTGGGAATTACTGCCTTAGGACCACGCATTCTCAGTAAGTCCTTCTCCTCTCTTAGTTAAAGTATATCTGAAGTTTTGGCCATGCTATTTGGAGTAAGAATTGATGAAGTTTACAGAAATAAAAACTCATTTCCTATCAATTGTCTTCCCCCAGAGCTCATGTGTTGGCTAAGATAGCTCAGTTCAATTTTCTACCTCAAGGAGGGCTTCATGTTATAAAAATGAACTGCATAGTGTTTTTATATGCTATGCTTAAATTGACTAACTTCAATCTACCTCATTTTATCTTGAGCTCTATGATTATGCCCCGTGAACAACTCGAATTTTCTTATTTGTTAACAAAAGTATTTACGCACTTTGGAATTGAGTTTGGGACTGAAACTCCATCTATAAGAAAAGAAAGTTTTGGGTCTGGTTCCATCAATAGAATGTTTCTTCCTAGAAATGTTTTGATAAAATCATGAATCATGAATCCAGGTTGAGGAAAAAGCTAAGTTGAAGAAAATTCACCATGGAAAAATACCATGTAGGAAAAGAAAGAAAGTAGATATCAAAGAAGAAGACGATATCCCTATTAGCTCTAATTCTGAAGAGCGAATAAGCATAAAAGCAAATAAGAAAGAATATATCAAATAGAGGAAGGAAATCAGTGGGCTGAAGGATAAATTCAACCACTTCAGGAAGTCGGTCCAAGCTGATCTATCTGAAATCAAATGAAATCTTAACAGACTCTTTAAGAAGCTAGGCCATAAGTACTCTGAGAAGGTAACTCTCCCAGTTCTGATACTTCTTTATAATTTTGACCAATTTGATGACAGCTCTGATAATGGGGATAATTCTGAGGATAGTTCAGATAAAGAGAAGAGGCCTATGAGTAGATCCTCCTCCAAAAAGATCAATTGTGCTATTTTATCTCTTCACTGATACTCTGGCATGTAATAACTATTTTATACTCTTGTTTTTCTTTTAACTGCTCTTATATTACTATCATATTTGCTATGCCTGTTGTAACTTATCCATACATGCTTTCCCCTTTAATTTTTACTGTTGGCAAAGGAGGAGAAAGTACCTGGCTTGGCTGTTGGATAACATACTGCAGGATAACAGATTGGTTGTTGATTGGATAACATACTGCAGGATAGCATACAGATTTACTTGAGCCTATTGATTGTGATAATATACAGATTTTTGCTCATTGGATATATATATCTGCATATATTTATGTACATGTCAAAGGACAAAATTTATTCATATTTTAGTCACAAACATGTACACATATATGGTCACATGCACTTGTTAGTACAAACTGATAATTATAGATACTATCTATTACTGATAAGTTCAGATATTGTGTGAGAATCATGAAGGATTACTCATCTACAAAAAGTGCATATTATATTTTAGAGATTGACCATATTCACAAGTTATTAAATATTTGTTGCCATGAATTAAATTTAACAGTGGAGCTTTGCTCTCTAGTCATTCTTAGCATACTAGCAAGTAAATAAAGAGAGCTTCAAAGGTAAAAATAAACTTGTTCCTATATACAATGTTATAGTCTTTCAAATCAAATTTATATGTTACCATCATCAAAAAAGGAGAGATTGTAACTCCTATGATTTTAAAAATGTAATTAACCTATAAACTAAGCTAGTAACAAGTTGGATTAGTTGTGTTATCTTATTTCAGGATAAGACTTTACTTAGAGGATGGATGGATTTGAGCTACCAATGTCACATGCATATGGAGGATGGAAGAAATTATGTGATGCTTCACAAATTTCATATTCATGCCAACAAAGATCTACTAGAACCAAAGCACATCTAGCTCCACAAAATTAAACTATTACAAGATACATCAAACTATAAAGAGAAAGAAGGAGTCAAAGATATACAAATTTCATCAATAGAAACTATGAAAGTAATCATATAGTAATTTTATTATCAAACATATGTTTGGCACATAGTAGGATCTTTCTATTTAAGTTTCTAGGTAGAATCTTCATTCTACCACCTCATTCTACCACCCAACCTGATTCTACCATCTCTGCCTATTACAGACCAAACTAAGTTTGTTCTATCTTAATTCTGGTTCATTTCTGATTATTCTCTGGACTTTATATTTTTAGTACTATGGTGACTAGGTTATAACACCACATGGTTGTACTTCACTCAGTTAATTTTTCACTCTTTGCATTAACTTCTTTCATATAAGTGGGTTGTACATACCTCTCTTTACAAACTGAAAATCTGGGTCAATCCATGTCACACTGTCCTCCTATTTGACAGTACTTTGCAGCCCCAAACTATCTTATTTTTACAGCTGAATTATAGACCCGTTGGGTATATATTCAGGGAGAAATCTTTGTCACTTTCCCTATCTCTAATATCTCCATACCTTCTCTAGATCCTAAACAACTGCAGTAGTATTTATTGCCCAAGATTTAGCACAATTTTGATATCTTATTTTAGCAGCATTAAATGTTCAAACGGGCAGAAAAACTTGTCTCTCTGCTGTCATCAATGGTTGGATTCACTCTGAACTTTACTTCTTAACATATTACCTTGTTCATTCATTGTAAGAATAAGATAATATATCCTGAAAATTTCAGCAAAGAAAAAATAGTGCTCTTCAACCATTCAAGATTTAAATTTCAGATCTTACCAAACCAAAGTGGTTGAGCCAATCATCTACATTCAAGTTCTGATTTTTAGATAAAGTCTCAAGCACTCAATATAAGAGAATTCCTTCATTTCATTTATTTCTCTGTTAAAGAATCTCATTCTCATTCTCTATATTTATTATAGATTCTCATTCTTATTACTTTAGACTTATTGTGTCAAATTATTGATTGATAATACTTAGAACTATATGATTACATAGAGTCTCCTATTGTATTCTATCATTGTGCTTATTTTAGTTCTCAATATTGTGTTAGAGAACAAAATCTTTTGTCGTATTCATTGTTTTGTGCCTCAAGATAGAGGTGGTGTGAAAATCCAAAATCAAGAGTATCTTGGTGGTCTGTAAATTCAAGATTGAATAACATCTTGGTAGTTTAAAAATTTAAGCTCAAGAAAGAGTCTTGGTGGCTGTAATCCCTACTTCAAAGAGAAACTTTTCAGTAGATTTGCAAATCCTAGAGAGGAGACCTCTAGATGGGGATGTAGGGGAGTTTTCCAAACCACCCTAAAATTCCTTGATTCTCTCTGCTGTTATTGTATTTTATCTCTTGTGTATTTACTATTATTCTGCTATTTTCTACTCTTTGCTATTTCTACCACTCATCTTACCATCAAACTTGGTGATTCTATCAAGTCTGTCATTTTTTACCGCTTTATCTTATAACTTGCATATTTAATTTTAATCAGCCTTGACCCTATTCACCCCCCCCCTCTCTAGAGTCCAACAAAAACATCCTCCTAATTTATCTTTAGGATATTTTTCAGCTAATAAGTCTCTTATAGGACCATTTTTTACTATAATCTAGATTTTTTGTCAAAATTATGCCAAATTCTTGGATCATAAATATTCAAATTCATAAGAATAGACTAATTTGGTTGTTGATTGCCTAAAATATTTTCATTCTCAGTCTAATTCTCATTCTAGCCTATCATCAACATTATCATTCCCATCATTCTGACCAAAATCGTTAATGTTTTCATTTTCAATTAAATTTCAGCTAAATCTTGTGTTTCTTTAAAAATGAATTTATCAAGGGCTCCAATCTAAGATTGGACAAATTGCTAAATTTTTCTTTTTTTCTTGCATTTATCAGATCCAGAAGGATATTTTTTAGGGGCATTTTTATAATAAAGTAACAGTATTACAATCAAATTGAAAGAAGTCAGAAGACTCAAAGCAATACAACCTGATTTGGCTGAATCAACCTTGAAGCCTTGAATCAAATTGACTTCCCTCTTCCCACTTGTAAAAGGAAAGAAAGAATTAAAGAATTAAAGAGAGATTCAACAAAACAAATTTAACTCGAGCCATTATTACAGTTTACATAAGAAAATAGAATGCACAAAATACATAAAGTATGAATTAGGTGCAAAATTTAGAAAGCAGAAAATCACACTTTTTGATATATGGGTATCAATTCAATCACAAAACCCTTGTCAACTTTAGCTCGTTCTCTGTTAAAATCATCAAATGTTGGACGTGTTTTGAATTTGGAGGGAAAACTTGAGTTTCCTTCTGATTTGGCTTTAGATTTAGTCTCACATTGGATAGGAGATGGGAGGCTGAGTAGTATATATATAACTCCTCTCATGCCTCACACTCCCCATAAACGCGTGCGCACGCCGAACTGAATGGGCCGGTTCGGGTTCGGATGGCGCGCGTCCACGAACTGCGAATACGAATACAGTTCGATTCAGGGAGTTCTTGAACCTAAATATTTTTGTTTTGATTTTATCTATTTTATGTAAAATTTGGTTTTGAGATTTTGGGATTTTCTGTTTGATTTGACCCAATACTTCAGATTTGCTCACATGTATCGCACACCGCATGAACGAGTGAGGATTTGGAGCGGGCCCTGTTGTAACCACTAGAATCCGAGAGGCTATAAATACTGCTTCTCGTGGTTCATTCTGTTAGATGCAAAAAACAGCTACATTTATTCTGTCCTCACTCTATCTCCCTCCTCTTCACTTTTTTATTACAAAAATTTGTTGAAACATTTTTATTTTCGGGCAACAATCTCTGTTTGAGCCTAGCTCATCATTCTGAGTTGGGTGCTCATAAACTACTGGGGAGTTTTTGTCGCTATGAATGGAGGTCGCTTCAAGGTCCAAACGAGGGAATGTTCATCTTTCTTTTAGGGTAGTGCTTCTGCACATCTACATCACCCCAGGCCAATAATTTATTTTTCTTTTAATTCTCTTATATTCGTTGCTTGCTTAGGGCAAGTATTTAGTTTGGTTAAAGATTTACAATTTAATTTGTTGCATGTTTTAAAAATTAGAAAATATTGTTATATATCCTATAGTCTAGAAGAAAGATATTGTTTGATAATAGTTTCATGCAATTTAATTAAATTTTTTAATGCAATACTTATTTCATGCAATATAATTATTTGTTTATTTCATGCATTAGAATTATATGCAATTAGAGAATTATTCTTGCAAATAAAAAATTATTTATATTATGCCAACAGTAATTCGAATAAATCTTAGAAAAAATTTGTATCCTAACAAATTTATCTTTTTATAAGTTCTCGCAAATTAAACTCTATTTGTTCTAATTCTTATAAGGCCAAATCTTACAATACAATATCTTAGGAAAAATCTTTTCATAACATTATCCTTTTTCATTGTAAAATTTTATTATAAGATCTTATTTAATTATTTTCATTATAAAAGAAAAAACATTTACAAGATAATTTGTATTATTTTAGATCTTGTCTCATTTTAAAAAAATTTATTATAAGCCCTCACTGCAAGATTATATATACATGCATTAGTTAATTAACTGCTTCTTGTAATAAACTTGGCTAAACAAAATTATCTAATTCTTTCTATTTATTTTAAGAATTATTTGTCTTGATTCTTGCAAGTCAAACGTTAATTAATTTCTGCTAATTTATTTTTAAAATTTAATTAGACTAATTGATTAGAAATTTAGAAGTAATTTAGTTTAAAAATTGGAATAACTTTTTAGAAATTATTATTAACACAAATTCGAACTAGAAATTAGAAGGGCAAATCTTTTCTCAAATTTCTGTACAGTTGGTGTTTTACTAAGGAAGGGTACTATGTGTGGTTTTGTAATTAAGAAACGCCAAGTGTGAAAAATCTCCCACCTGAGTTAAGCTGACTTGGCCAATTGACTGGTAAATTTCGGTCTTGACTAACCTTGCAACCTTAAGAAATAAATTAAATTGGTCAACTTCTGTAACTTACTATTACTTGACACGAAATATATCTTCTTAGAATCATTTGTCACGTAATTAAAGAAAGATTATACATTATTTTATTCTGTAAACTCTAGTTTTAAAGCTACCAACATAAATTAAATTCTGACATTTTCAAATAATTTTGAAATATAGAATTCAGGCAGCATCATCCCCTCACTATGGCCAACCCTAATCATTCTAAGGGTGTCAAATCAGAGAAATTCTCTGGCACATTCATTAAGAGATGGGCAAACCAGATGAAATACTGGTTGACAACCTTAGGGCACATATCAGCTATAAATGACACCATTCATGTACCTTCTCCTAATCATCGTATGTTGGATCTTTTTCTGTTAAACTCCTCCTGCAACTCTTTCCTCCTACATCTATTTGAAACCTGAGAAAATTTACTATCATTGTCTCCATAGGATTTTAAGTACATTGTCTGATATTTTATATGACATTTATTATAAATATAAGAGTACTAAGAACTATGGACAGCTCTCGAGGATGAATATGACCTCGATGATGCTGGAATCAAATGATTCACCTCCTCCTCGTTCAATAAATTCATGATGACTAATAGTAAACCAATCAATAATCAACTTCATTAATTTTAAGATTTCATCTGACACCTTCAATCGAAAGAAAATCAATTCTTCGATGATTACAAGGTGTCATATCTCATTGTTAAACTCCCTCCTTCCTGGTCAGCTTTTGTTGGAGACCTCCATCACAAGTAAGGTGACCTAACCCATATTCAAGCCGTAAAAGTGATTTGCATAGAAGATCAGCATAGGTAAAACTCCAAAACCAAGTCTGAAATAAAAGCTAAAGTGAACTTGGTGGAGGATAATCCTAAGCGTAAATTTATGAATCCCAAGGGCGGCAAAAAGTTCAGAAAACCTAATCATTTTCGTTCTTCTCGCAATGAAAACTCTTCTTCTTTCAAACCTTTTCAATCTTCCCCCTTCAAACCCAAAATCTCTAGCAAGAAGATCAATGGAAGGTTCTGCTATATCTGTGAGAGAATAAATCACATGGCGCCTCAATCTTTCAATTGAAAAAAGAACCAGCCAAAACTCAACCAAGAGGAAACAGAGGAAATGGCGGGTACAAGGTCAACATGATGAACTAAACTCCAACTCCTTTAAAGTAGATTCTTCTCTTCCTATTATCAACTCAGTCAAATTTTTCTCGGACTGGTGGTTAGACTCAAGAGCCAATATTCATATCTGTATTTATCGCTCTTAGTTTAAATCCTATCAGGAACAACATGGAGGAAGCGTGAGTTACACAGATGACTCCACCAGAGAGATAAGGGAAACTAGATGCATTGATCTGAAGGTGGTCTCCAAGAAAATTATACCCTTCAAGGCGTCCTGCATGTACCCACACTTTGAAGGAATCTGATCAGTGAGTCTTCAGTTCTTAGAGCTGTCTATAGGATTGTGATGGAGTCCAATAAGTTTATAATCTCCAAGTTTAAAATTTTCATTAGAAAGGGTTTTGTTCGTGATGGCCTTTTTTAGCTCTATACAATAAATTCTTTTGATAATAAAATTTCTATTCTTATAGCTTTGAACATTTAGTCTTGTGATATCTGGCATGGAAGATTGGGACATGTCAATTTCAATTCTATCAAGAAAATGATTAACTTGAATCTCATTTCTAAATCTTCTTTTGACACATCTTCTAAATTTGAAATCTACGTTTCGGGTAAGAATACCTGATAATCATTTTCTTCTATCTCAAGGACATCTGAACCCCTCGAACGTACTTATAATGATGTGTGTGACTCGAACAGAGTTCTTACCCGAGGTGGTAGAAGATTTTTTGTGACATTCATTGATGACTACTTCAAATTTTATTACACCTATCTTCTCAAATTCAATGATGAAGTCCTTGATTGGTTTAAGATGTATAAAGCCGAAATTGAGAACCAACTTGAAAAGAAGATCAAAATTATAAGGTCTGATCATGGGGGAGCATACCTCAAATGACATGACAGAATTCTGCCAAGAGCATGACATTAGTCATGAGGAAATTGCTCTCTACATACCTCAATCTAACGGTGCAACTGAAAGAAATAACATAACATGGATTGATGTGGTGAACTGCATGTTACTCAGTTCAGGTGCACTCGAGAAATTTTGAAGTGAAGCACTCTTTTCTACCTGTTTTATCCTCAATAGGGTTCCCTAAAGTGACTCTGAAGTTACTCCCTATGAACGTTAGAAAGAGAAAACTTCTAACATCCAATTCTTTAAAGTCTGGGGTTCCCTAGCTATGATTTCAATACCAAATCTGAAGAAAAGAAAAATCGGCCCTAAGACTGTTGATGTTATCTTCATCAGATATGCACTAGATAGCAATGTTAACTGATTTATAATGGTTAACTCTGAGATCAGTGAAATATCCAACAACACCATCATCGAAGCAAGAGATATTGTTTACTTTGAAAATATCTTTCCTTTCAAATCTAAATCCCTAAAGATCTTTCTTGCACTCCTTCTGCCTTTGATATGCCTTCTTCTAGTTCTGCTCCTGCAACTGATCTTGAACCTATTAGGAGTAAAAAAACTAGGACTCTTACATTCTTCGATGAAGATTTCTTTATGTATCTTATGAAAGGTGATCTCGGCTCCTTTATAAAAGTAATGGACTCTTCTGAATCCCCTTTCTGGAAGGAAGCCATTAACAGTGAAATCAAGTCCATAATGGAGAATAACACTTGGATTCTCACTGCCTTCCTCCAGAATTCAAAGTTGTAGGTTGTAAATGGATCTTCAAAAAAAAAACTTTGACCCGATGGCACTGTCTATAAATACAAAGCTAGATTAGTTCCTAAAGATTTCACCAAACAAAAGGGTGTTGACTTATTTCACACCTATTCTCCTGTTGCTAGGATCTCTTCTATTAAAAACCTTCTAGTTCTTTCTTCAATTCATAACTTGTTCATACATAAAATAAATGTAAAAGCTACTTTCCTGAATGGCGAACTCGAAGAAGAGATCTGTATGGACCAGCCAGAAGGATTCATGCTAAGAAACAAGAAAATAAAGTGTGCAAACTTGTGAAGTCATTGTATGTACTTAAACAAGTACCTAAACAATGGCACCAAAAGTCTAAAAAAGTTATTGCACAATTTGGATACACTTTCTATGAACATGACAAGTGTATAAATTCTAAGAACTTTGAAAATGAGTATATCATCATTTGTCTATATGTGGATGATACTCTTATTCTTGAAACTTCTTTTGATACAATCCAAAGGGGTATTATCTTTTCCAAAACTTTGATATGAGGGATTTAGGCCATGCCGGTATGATATTGGGAATAAAAATATCCAAAACCTCTGATGGAATTTTTTAAAGTCTAGCTCATAGCATTGGAAAAATGCTTCACAAATTTGATTTTTATAACACTAAACCAATTTTTACACTATATAATTCTTCAATTGCTTTGAAGAAGAATACGTGTGAGTCTGTGTCTCAGCAGAAACACTTCCAATTAATTGGTTCACTTCTCTATATTTTCAACAGGACTAGGTCTGACACTCTTATGCAGTAGGTAGATTAAGTACATAGACTAGTAACCCTAGTACAGAATACTGAATAGCACTAGAAAGATTTTTTAGATATCTTAGAGATACAATTGACTATTGTCAGACTTACACTGGATATCCTGATTTTATGGAAGGTTATAGTGATGCCAATTGGGTTACTAATCCTAACAGTGTTAAGTCTACTACCAGATATTTATATATATTCATGTTCGGTGGTGCTGCTATGTCTTGAAAATTCTGCAACCAAATAGCAATTGCTGGAGCACCATGGAGTCTGAGCTCATTGCTCTGGATACAACTTACTTTTAAGTTGAATAGTTAAAGGATCTTCTATCTAAATTCTCTGTCGTGCCTAGACTCATACTTCCAATCTCAATCTATACTGATTCAAGATCCACCATTGAGATTCTAAAAAAAGAAAATGTTAATAAGATGAATAGACATATTCAGATCAGACTTAAGTCTACTCAGTGCCTATTGGGCAAAATTGTAATTCTGGACTTTGTAAAGTCTGAAAAGAATCTTTTTGATCGTTGATTAAGAGTCTTTTTAGAAGTGTGGTCCTCGAATCATCGATGGAGATGGGGTTAAACCCATAGTAAAGTTCGCCGACAGTGGGAATCCAAACTACTTGATTAGGAATGATTCCATGAAAGAGATTCAATGTAGTAGAAACAAGTTGGACTGGTGATACTCGTGTGGAGCATCAGCCCGGGTTTATATCCTTTATGTAGTATTAGAGCTACTACCCTTTCTCTATGGTGATCATATCCTTATGATACAGTTAGGTAAGATTGAGTTTAACTGTTAATAGGTCCAACGCATGTAATGTGAGGGTATATAATCCAGCTGTAGTACCTTTGGAGGACTTACCTACGTGAGACGAATTATGATGCTCGCGATTGGAGGGGCAGGGCTGACTCTAGAAATTCTCATAAGTCGGTTATTGTGAGCATGGCCTGTAACTCTCAACTCGCTTGCGCAAAAGATAAAGACTTACTATGTGTATTCTATCAATATCTAGTACAAGAGGTTAGTTCCAGGCGTAGTCCACTGTGTCTCTCAGATGGCGATGAATTCACTAAGAAAGGTTCTAGATATAGTCCACCTGTCCCAAGTTCACAATATGATGTTACTCGATTTCATTCGTGTTTTATGATTTGATGATTTGCTTGTTATTGTTGATTTGTTTTATCCTCCTTGAAACTCAAGTTTTGGGGGGACTGTTAGATGTGTTTAAATTTGGAGGAAAAACTTGAGTTTCCCTCTCATTTGGCTTTAATTTTAGTCCCACATTGGATAGGAGATGGAAGGTTGAGTAGTTTCTGAATAGTTGGACCATGTCATATTCCCCACACAAGCACACACGGAAAACTGAATTGGGCCAGGACGCGTTTGGGTGGCACGCGCCCATGGCCTACGGACATGAATGTAGTTCGATTCAGGGGGCTCTTAAACCTGAAAATTTTTGTTTTGAATTTATCCATTTTATTTAAAATTTGATTTTGCGATTTTCGGAATTTTCTGTTCGATTTGACCCAGTACTTCGAATCTACTCACGTATATCGCAAAGTGCATGAACATGTGCGGATTTGGAGTTGGGGTTCTTGTAACCGCTGGACTCTGAGAGGCTATAAATACTGCTTCTCACAGTTTATTCTGTTAGATGCAAAAATAGTTACATTTATTTTGTCCTCACTTTGTCTCTCTCTCTCTCCTGTACATTTCTCTATTACAAAAATTCTGTTGAAGCTGTTTTATTTTCAGGTAACAAATCTCCATTTAACAGAGGTCTAGCTTATCGTCCTAAGCTGGATGCTGGTGAACTAATGGGAGAGTTTCACTGCTAGGAGAGGAGGTCGCTTCAATATCCGGACGAGGGACCGGCCATCTTTCTTCTAGGCAGTGCTTCTGCATGACTATGTCACCCGATGCCAGCAACTTATTTTCTTTTTAATTCTGTTATTTTAGTTGCATATTTTTAGGACCAGTATTTAATTTGGTTAAAGATTTATGATTTAATTTGTTGCATGTTTTAAAAATTAGAAAATACTATTATATATCTTACAATGAACAACTTAAAATATATTACCCAAAATCTCCTATTTTATCCCTTTTTTAGAATGAAATATTACTCAAAATCATAAACGCATAAACTATATAAAAAAAATCTGAGAAGCGATGCATAGTACAGAGAGCAGTCGGTCAAACTCACAGTCCCAAGAATTCTCAAAAACAAAAACTCATTGGTACTGAAATAAAGGGAACAAAGAAGGATATCGATCCAAGCAGGTATGTTATAGCTACAGGATTGTTACTTCCAGTCATGCATTTTGTTAAACACTTGGTATGCATCATAGCATTTGTTATAGCTACTGATTTGTTACTTCAAATATGCAAACAATTACACAAGCTCATATAGAGCAGAGAAAGTTGTTGCACTAAGGGCCTGTTTGGTTGTCGTAATTGGTCGTAATTCGTAAGTCGTAATTGGTAAAATCTTTTACAGTTGTAAATGAATTACATGCATGTAAGTTTTACTGTGTTTGGTTGGTAATATAAAGTTATAAGTGGAAAAGTGTATTGTATTTTACGGTGTTTGGTTGTCGTAATAGGTAAGTCGTAAGCGAAAAAGTTGACCACAAAATTAACTATTTGGTATTTTAAAAGTTTTAATATTGCAAATAAATATTAAGAATGTTAAATATTAAAAAAAATTAATATTAATATAAAAAAATAATACAAATTTACATGACCACAAAATTAACTGTAACTGGGCTGTAAGTGAGTGGTAATTGAGTTGCAAGTGAGTGACAGTTGAGTTGCTAAGTCTTTTACGAATTACGGTCCAAACAAACGCCGTAGTTGTAACTGGGTTGTAAGTCATTTACGAATTACGATCTTTTACGCGAAACAAACAGCCCCTAATACGAGAGTTTTCGCCCGCCCACCACAACGAAGTACGATAGAATTCCCAAAATGTAATTTCATAAATCATAGATATTATTTTAGAGTAAACATGCCATGTATAAATAACATTTTATGTAACATATTTTGTACAAAATGCCTCTGCTCTATTATCCCGCTGGCTCCATCTGAACCAAATAAGCATGATGCGGACTTGCTCTGAATTCTGTCTAAAGATTATGAATGACACCATGACTTATCTTCGTTAGCTTATGTAGATATTTGACTGTTTTATAATGGGAAATAATTAATCAAAAACGACTGAATGGGAGGTTTTCTCCCGTGACTCATATAGAAATTTTGTCCGTCCATCCGTCTGTCTGTCTTCATCCGCGTGAGAGCCCCTCCTTCTTCCTCTCTCAATTGCCCCTCATTCTTCCTCCTTCTTCTTCCTCCCCATCCTCTTCTTGGCGGATCAGTCAGTTTTCTACCGATAAAGGCGGTATACTAGTTAACTTGTATGGATTTTGACTATTTTATAATGGGAAACAATTCATGAGTCGCGACTAGGGTAATGCCCTGACTCGATCAGAGCTAGCGGAGTCAGTGTTCAATTCTAAATGCTAAAGCGTTTGGCGATACTAATGCTCTCGGTATAGCAAGCATATGAACACTCCCACTAACGCTCACACGGAGCCATTCTTGTGGTGAAGCTAGACGCACACGATGAAGTAAGCTTATGAGTGCTATATTAACACATGTGACGAAGCCACGCTCGCAGCGAAGCTAAACGCACGCGACGAAGTAGGCACATGAACTCCTTTCCATCGCATGCGGTGAAGCTCCGCTCAGAAGATTGTAGCAGTAAAGCACTGAGCGCTAAGCTTACCTCCTAGCGGAGCTATTTAAAACCCAGAGGGTTTAAATCCGAATACTGGAGATTAGCCCGAGGGATGGAGAAAAGCCTAGAGGCTAAAGACTACGAAGGATCGGCCAAATCCACAATAAATCCAGAATTACAATGTAGTTTATAGAAATACAGGAAATCAACTACGCTATTACAAGCATTCGACAAACAAATACATATACAATCCCAGTACAAATACAACTACAATAGAAATAAAAATACACCCGCCGAGGTAGGGAAAACACTCACGTAAAGCGAGAAAGAACACTCGCCTAAAATCACAAAACATGTAGCACAATCTGAAAAGTTTGAGAATACAATCCACCTGTGCATTCAAAGAGAGAGAAAGTGGAGAGGGGAGAGAGAGAGAGAGAGAGAGAGAGAGAGGAAAGAGGAAAGATAGGGGGAGCTCACGGCCAGGTGGTCGGGGGCGTTTGGCGCGCGCCGTAAGAGGTGGTGCAGCCTGAGCTGCGTACGCACGGCCAGATGGAGGGCCGATTGAGGTGGGAAGAAGGGGAGGAGAAGAGGGTGGTGATGGTAGTGGCAGTTGGTGGTTTTGGAGGTGGAGATGTAGGTGATTTTAGTGGAGAAATGGTGGAAGAAACGGTGGTTATGGGGATTTTGAGGGTGGTGATGAAATTGGAGGAGAGAGAGGAAGGAAGAGGAGTGGGAGGTTGAAGTGGTGGAGAGGGTGGTTGTGGAGTTTGATGGTGGAAGTGGAGTGGTGGTGGAGATGCTGGAGATAAGGGAGGTGGAGGAGGAGATGGAGGGAGAGGAGAAGTGGTGAAAATACACCTAGAAGGGGGTTAATAGGTGTACTAGCTAATCCAATGCTAATGATGTGAAATTAAAAACTATTTATGTAAACTAAAACTAACACACAAAGTATAACACAAGAGTGTAGCCGAATTTTCGGTAAAGGGCTCTGGACTATCTCCTCAAGATTCCTCTAAATTAAGAGTTGAGGTGCCACTATGGCTCTCTTGGTTGAATATAAGTGTGAGCACACAATCTCAAGCATATATCAACTAAGCACAAGATATATCAAGCATATAGTGAAATAAACAATATAAGCATGCAAGATATATAAACACAAGTGAGAGAGAGCTATCGTAAACACGAGAGAATTGTTTCGAGGTTCGAGCACCTTTGTTCTATGTCCCCTCCATCAATACTGTAAAGGATTTCCACTAGAATCGATCCAGCAAGATCACTCGGTGCCGCAATGCCTACAACGAGTTCACACTAGAACTCTTGGACCCGCATGTCGCCCTCTTGTTCCCGCAAGAACAACACATGCAAGCACACTAGCTTGCCGAGGCCGCACCTCTTACAACTCCTCCAACCACATGTCGAATACTTGATGATCACTTCACTTGATCACCACAAAACTCTCTTCACCGAGGCCACAACCTCTACAACTCCTCACAATACAAGAATGAAATCTTGTGATCACTTCTCTTGATCACAAAAATAACTCTCATAACAAAGCTCCTATAAGATGGATTTAGTAATGGAAAGCTCAAGTTGGTGTGAGAAAAACAAGATAGAGTTGTGGTGAAAAACTCAAGAAATCACTTTTGAAAAACACTCTTGAAAACTCTCCTTTTGATATGAAAATATTAGCCCTAAAACAAATGGAGAAAAACCCTAAGAGAGGTAGGAAAAACTGGCTTTAAAACTCTCTTGAATTCTTATGGAAAACAGGCCAAGGGAACTCCATTTTATAGGGGATCAAAAACTAGCCGTTAGGAGCCAACTCATTAGAAAAGTCAATTGTCGGTCGACCGGTCGGCGACTGGCAACAGACAAAAATATGACCATTGGGGATGTCGGTCGACCGCACCCAACACTTGACCTGTAGGTCGACAACCGGTCAATAGCCAGTCGACCGCCGGTCGACCAGGGCCAGATCCAGAGAGCAAAGCTCTCTGGACGGTCGACCGCTCGGTCGACCGGCCCTCCAGTCAAAGGGCTGTGCACATTCTGTGCACATCGGTCAACCGCCCGATCGACCGACTTCTGTCTCGGTCAACTGGCTGGTCGACCGGCAGAAGGCTAGGTCAGCAAATTTTAAGAATTAAAACTTGATTTTATAAATTCTTATAAAATCCCATAAAAACGCTAATAATCTACAAAAATAAGTTCATTGAAATACTTTAAAGTATAAATATGCGTGATTAAGAATCAACACATATCACAAACTTTTTGAACCATTTTTGTAATATAGAAATTTTGCCTTAAACAAAAATCTGTATTTTTCAAAATCAATCTTTAATTTAAAAAACGATTTTTTCAAAACTTATCCAAATACAAAAACAAGATATTTTAAACACTTTTGAAGCTTAGTGTGTATGGATATGATCCAATACACATAAAAATGAAATATCTATTTTTTTACAATAAGCTCTAAAGTAAGTTTGATAAATACAAAACTCAAAACACATGATATAGGAACAACAAATAAGTTTTTCTAAACTTTTGAACCAACAATGTGCATGGATGAAATCCAAAACACATATAAATCATATAAGCTCATTTTGATGAACTCTATTCATGAAACATAAAGATATATAGTTTGAACCTCAAAACCAAAATGGTATTTTCTAAATTCAAAAATATTCTTATGAAAACACATATAAATTTTTGTGTGTATATGAGCTTGAGCAATCCATAACTAATCTATCCTATATATTTTTGCTAAAACACAAAATCTTAACACTTACAAAACTAGACTCAAGTCTTCACGAAAATCTTCTCTTGTAAATCTTCTTCTCCTTCTTGACTTGGTCCAAACCTTAATCCATGAGCTAGACTCCTCTTTGAGTACATGATGTGATCTCTATGTGTGAGCTTTTGAATCAACACATACTAGCTTCAAAACTTACTTCGAATCTTTTCTTGAAGGTAAACACCGACTAAGTCTTGATCAAATACCTGAAACTATATAAATACAAGATCATTAGTACTAAAACTACATGAGTTAATCATCATCAAAACTAGAGCGATGGGCCTTTGAGCCAACAATCTTTCCCTTTTTGATGATGACAAAACTCATGGAGTTATATATGCATGGATTAAAGATAAGTTTCATAGAAGCTCCCCCTTGACTCATGCATAGCAATAAACAAATAAATATTCAATAAAATACATAAAATAAGCAACAACATATATGTATAAACAAGGTTATAAACATTCAAATATAAGCTCTCAAAATTCTTCTCCCCCTTTTTGTCAATTTATCAACAAAGGGACAAAGAAAAACAAACAATAAAAATGTATATGCGATATACATTCATGAAGAGGAGAGATGTAAAGTTAGCTCTCCCTGCATATATGCATTACATGGAGAAGGGATGACTAGACCCTAACCCACATAAAGCATAATATATAATATATAAGCGGAGATGTTAAACTCTCCCTACACACGTGTACCACATAAAGAAGAGAGGTCAAGCTCTTCAATGTGAGATACACTCAACATGAATCTATATATAGAGGAGATGTTAAGCTCCCCTTGCATATAAGCAATATATATCAATAAATTTTTAAAAAAATTGATAATATTTGAAACAAAATTTTTCATTTTCTTAAGTCAACAAAACAAATTTTGATACCATTGAAATCAAATAGTAGTTGACAAAAATAAAAGTTGGTACTACTTGTAAAAAAAATTTTAAGATACCAATAATAGATTTTGATACCAATGGAAGGTGAAACATGAAATCTATTTTGATATTTATGGTATTTATTTGGTATCAAAATGAAATACCAATTGAAATCAATGCTTAAGCTTGTAAAGATACCAATTAACATTTGGAATAAAATCAAGCTTAACATAAACATAATTTGTATTTTAAAAATGTAAAGACATTATAAAAACAAGCACAGTCAAATCATATATATGAAATTAGAAATACCAATTGAAATTGATACTAATTGAATTTTAAAGCATACATATATAAAAAATAAATATGAGTATACAAACATAAAATTCCTTGAAGATCAAGTGTATAACTCATACCTACTACCCTTTCATGCACAAGATAAAAGATATTCAATAAGGGTATACAAGGCATGATCGCCCAACCATCTGCCCTTAAAGGGTAGAAGTTTTAAAAAATAAGATTTGAAAGTAGTTATAGATTGAAAACACTACCAAATGAAGAGTAAATAACTAGTTTAAAGTAATTTTTGAAAAACTAATTAAAGATCCTTCAAAAATGAAACCAAATAATATATATGTCATGAAGCATTGCTAAGTACACAAAAATTGTCACTCAAGATTTATAAAGCTAATATAAAGCTCATGAAAATAAAGTCATGAGTAAACATAAATAATGTAAATGCACAAGAATCATGTGAATAGCATATTCATGAAAATAAACAATAAAGCTCAAAACATATGAAAATCATAAAATTTATTTTTCATTAAAATTAAACAACCTTCAAGGTATATGAATGTTATATCGATACATACATATCCCAAATATAAACGAGTCCATAATAGAATTTTGCATGAAGGCAAGTGACTCAAGGGTATACATGTATATTTATTAGTTTTAGACAAACATAACATATACATGAAGCTAAACATATACAAAAATAGGAAAAATAAGTGTAAATGAAATAATCATCAAAACTAGGTTATACATGTACATGTAATGAGTACAAATGAGCAATGAGGTACAAACATATAATAATCAAGTGTAGCTCACTACTTGTACAAGTATAAATACAAATTTTGACAAAAACTACATCTAAAAAAGTATTCACTACATGAAGTATAAAACATGGTCATTTAATATAATGAGCATTGAAACCAAAATATGCTAAAAATATTTATATGAAAGCATGTAAATAAAAATGAGAGTTAGAGATAGTTACCAAAACCAATGAACCAATCTCTAGGTCTCCAAACCATGATAGTCCTCCCACCAAACATCCTTGATAGCGATGCATCATTTGTTGCGCGCAGGATAACAAACCCTCTAAGGAATCCACCAACCAGGCGGAGACTTGATGCAGCCAGAGAAGCAACCAACAGGACAAAAAACAGAGAAACAATAAAGAAAAGCAATCAACACAATATTTAACGAGGTTCGGTAACGTGCCTACGTCCTTGGGGCAAAGGAGAGAGAGATTTTATTGATTCAGCAATCAATACAAACTAATACAGAGGAAACTTTTCAGAAGGATTCTTAGGGATACAATACATGAGGGCTCTAGCCCTTATTTATAGCCACAGAGTCCCTGGATTTAAGGAAACCCAGATTGAATTCGATCCCAACTAGAAAAGAAAATCTGAATCCTGAAAGGTAGCAGAAAACGCATTTGTCGGTCGACCGACCCATGCCACGGTCAACCGCACCGGTCGACCAGACCCAACCGAGAGCTAAGGCCTGTCAGTCGGTCGACCGGGCCGGTTGACCCCTCTCTTCCACGGTCGACCGGACGGTCGACCATGATGATCCTGTGCACGTTTGTGGACGCCGGTCGACCGGCCTTCTCCACTAGTCGACCGGGAGCACAATCTGGCCTGCTCAATGCTCCGTTTTTCTCATTGTCTTCCGATCTCTGTGCTAACTTCCTCTACTCCTATATCTCCTCTCTCCCTAAAATTCTCCACCTCGGTGAAGATTTTTCAAATCTGAGCCAATCTCCAACGAACTCTAGTCTATCACCTGGCGAAATTGACACATGATCTTGGTAAAATCGACACATGATCTCGGCTTGCGCGCTCCGGACGAAATCGACACACGATCTCGGCTTGGACTCTGTAGCTCAGCTATCAACTGGGATGCACCACACATGCCTTCCCTATATTTCACCTTAGGAGAACTTTCATACATGCCGATCACTGACATGTCTCCTACTCCGCAACTACATGACTTCACGAAGAACTCATCATGAGTCAACACTGACTCTCCAATTGACTGGCTCTATCCAGTCTACATGTCTTCAGCTGACAGTCCAACCAAGTCTTAGTAGAGCACACCGAACAGCATCATCGGCTTCAACAAATTGGATGCACACCCCTCCTATGCAAGCTCAACTGTCTTCTCACCAAAAGATCATCTGTTCATCGAGATCACAATGCTTCACCTCTACGTGAAGTCTAACTCTCCACCTCTACGTGAAGTCCCAATCAGTTTCTCCAAACAGCTTCATACAGGTTGCATCACCAAATGTGGCTGAGCCTTTACGGCTGCCTACGTACCTTGCCCAAACGATCAAGCCAACCGTAGTTCATTCAAATGAACTTCATCAAGCTCAAGCACTTGTACCTGGATCTGCAGCAGTGAACCTATTTGGCTGAGTCATATGAACCTCCTCACGACCATCATGGAGAACAACGGCCTTTAACTTTAGCTTGTTGCAATCACAAGTTTGAGATTCATGCTTCTTTACCCAACAGTGTGGTTTTACCTTGATTCCAATGGCTGCAAACAACTCGATATTCTTATCAATGTCTTCAATCTGTTCAGTATCAACCCTGGCTACATGATCTTCACCCGGCATCACATCCGGTGAAGTCTTCACTGATACCGAACCAACTGGAGATGGTGGAATAGCATCAACCTCCACCCACTGCGATACTTCCTTGGTCTCCGCCCTCTCCACCTGCTTAGAGACGGTAGACTTCAACACTAAAGTCTCATCAAATGTGACATGCCTACTTAACACGATTTTCTTATTTTCGGGGTCCCATAACCTGTAGCCTTTTATGTTTCTGTTGACACCCAAAAACACAAACTTCTTTGCTCGCGGATTTACCTTGCCATCTTTGGCACTGAAATAGGTCGGAGTTCCAAATTCTCGCAGCAAACCATGATCTTGAGCAGCTTTCCCAAACCAAATTTTCAATGGAGTTTTACCTCTTATCGCAGTCGATCCATTTGTGAGATGGCTAGCATACACAATCGCCTCAGCCCAAAACGATTTGTCTAATCCTGCATTAGACAACAACGACCGAACCTTCTCCAGCAAGGAACGGTTTAATTCCTTAGCCAACCCATTTATACCTTCTATGAAGTGAGTACCAATACCGGTGTTCTGGCCAAATCGTAGGAATTGGCTCATGTCCTTCCAACATTACCAATCTGTAGCTCCTTGATCTTCCTACCCATTTGCTTCTTCATTCTTCCTTTTCACTTCACTAACATATCTATGGCTTTACACCTTTGTCTTAAGGGATATATCCAACAATGCCTAGATAAACTATCAATAAAAGAGACAAAGTACCTGTGACCTCTAAGCGATGCAGTCTTAGCAAGTCCCCAAACGCTTACGTGAACACAATCAAGAAGACCTTCTGAGCGGTGAGTACTGGTGCTAAATTTCACCTTCTTCTTGTCCAGAACGCTGTGTTCACCCTCCAAGTTACAGGTAGCAGCACCTTCCAATGATCCCTTCTTTGTAGGAGCTTGCAAAGACCTTTCACCTCCATGTCCGACCTTCACCTGCCAAACTTTTGTGCAACCATCATCTGAAGAACTAGAAGTCTTGACCTGTAACCGTACTACCCTTCAAGTAGTAGAGATTGTTCCGGCGGACGCCCTTCATCACCCATTGAGCCTTTGATCATCTTGAGAACACCATCTCGTATAGATATCACAAGACCTAATGCTTCTAAAGTACCAATAGAGATAAGATTCCTTTTGAGTTGAGGTACATACCTCATCTCCTTCAATTCTCGTACTATCCCATCAACCATCTTGACACGGACTGCACATATCCCTTCTATATTACACGGATGATCATCACACATGACCGTGTAACATCCATCTAACTTCTTAAAACTAGAAAACCAGGCCATGTTCGGGCACACATGGTAGGTGGCTCCGGTATCTAAGATCCACTCAGCATTATCTGAGTAATCAATAGTAGGATTAGTAACTGAGAGAGAGAATACCGATGAGTTTTTATCTGATCCATCCGCCTGTACAAGATTCGCCTCGGTGTTTGACTCCATCTTCTTATCTTTGGCCTTCGGGCAATCAACTTTTCAGTGCCTTATTTCCTTGCACAAGGCGCACTAATTCCTCTTCAAATCTCTGAAGGTTGATTTGAACTTTGATCTTCTCTGATCATCTCTTCCCTTCCTATTGGAACTCCTGCCTCTTACCGTCAATGCCTCTGTTGTTGTCTTCCCCGAAAAAGACAGTCGGTCCTCTCTCCTTACCTTATAAATCACAAGAGCAGCAGACACCTCACTGTAGTTAAGGGATTTTCTTCTATTGATCAATGTAAGAGTAAAAATCTCATACTCTTTCCTAGGAAGAGAATCAATAGGATTACCGTCTTATCCTCTTCATTGGTCTCCACATCCACATTAACTAGATCTATAAGAAACTTCGTGTAGCGATTCAAGTGTTCATTGATGGAGCATCCTCTATGCATCTGAAAACCATAAAGCTTACTCTTCAACTACAATCGAGATTCTATGCTTTTCGTCAGATACTTCTTCTCCAGAATCTCCCACAGCTGCCTCGCAGATGTCTCATGCAACACATGATACTTGATGTCTTGTGTCAGACAAGACCTGATCAAGCCACACGCCGTACGGTTCATCTTCTCCCAATCTTCTTCCGTCGTTGATGCTCGCTTCTTCTCTAATGATAGAGTATCTTCGAGGTTTGAACAGCGCATCCATCACCTCATACCTCCACATACCAAAGTTGTTCGTGCAGTTGAATTTCACCACATCAATCCTTAGCGGATGTGAATTCATGGATGTACCTTCTCCAGCCATCTTCTCAACTGACTCCTCAAAGCAATGCGAAAACAAACGGAGTTAGATAAAAAAAACTAGATAAAGATAGGATCTTTACCTCCACGCGAAACCCTCGAAGAGTTTTCAAAACTATCTACTCCTTCGAATTGATTCCTCGAGCAATTTACACGCTGTTTTGAGATTGACACACGATCCCACAAACAGTCCCAACACCGCTCTGAGATCGACAAACGATCTCCGCCAAACAGCAACTAATGCCCTTGAAATCAACACACGATCCCACGACTAACCTGGGATGCTCTGATACCAATTGTTGTGCGCAGGACAACAACCCCTCTGAGGAATCCACCAACCAGGCGGAGACTTGATGAAGCCGGAGAAGCAACCAACAGGAAAAAAACAGAGAAACAATAGACAAAAGCAATCAACACAGTATTTAATGACGTTCGGCAACGTGCCTACGTCCTCGGGGCAAGGGAGAGAGAGATTTTATTGATTCAGCAATCAATACAAACTAATACAGGGGGAACTTTTTAGAGGGATTCTTAGGGATACAATACATGAGGACTCTAGCCCTTATTTATAACCACAGAGTCCCGAAATTTAAGAAAACTCAGATTGAATTTGATCCCAACCAGAAAACGAAATCTGAATCCTGAAAGGCAACAGAAAACGCATCTGTCAGTCGACTGGCCGGTCGACCGACCCATGCCACGGTCGACCGCGCCGGTCGACCGGACCCAACCGAGAGCTAAGGCCTGTCAGTCGGTCGACCGGACCGGTCGAGCCCTCTCTTCCACGGTCGACCGGGCAGTCGACCATGATGATCCTGTGCACGTTTGTGCACGCCGGTCGACCGGCCTTCTCCACCGGTCGACCGGGCGGTCGACCGGGAACACAATCTGGCCTGCTCAATGCTCCGTTTTGCTGCTTGTCTTCTGATCTCTATGCTAACTTCCTCTACTCCTCTATCTCCTCTCTCCCTACATCATTTTGGTATGTCCATCTAGCTCAAGCATCCAACGCTAAAGCACCATACCTCTCA
Source organism: Agave tequilana (assembly GCA_038442645.1). Lineage (NCBI taxonomy): Eukaryota > Viridiplantae > Streptophyta > Magnoliopsida > Asparagales > Asparagaceae > Agave > Agave tequilana. Next base: position 125,432 of record JAVJIF010010574.1, read on the forward strand.
CGTCATGTGAGAGCCCATACTTACATCAAACACAAGAGGTGAGAATTTTGGTACCCATTTCTTTTTGGATCCACGAGGGTAAGTATTATAAGGAACCCAAACATTATTATTTACAAAATTTATAGAATTTAATCTATCAAAGCAAAATTTTGCAAGATGGCCTTTGCGGCCGCAATATGTACATTTGTACACTCTAGCATGCATATGAGTGGTGTGAGGGCGAGCACGGAGCGCATATGTATGCCGTGAGGTTTGTGCATGAACATGTGAAATTTGTTTCTTACGAAACATGGATTCCAATCTATTATGGTTAAATGCACATTGACTCAAAGTAGAGCCCAAACAATCAATGTTCTTCTTCATAATGCAAATATCATTATCAATTTTGGAAGAAGAAACATGAAAAACAAAATCTTTATTCTTTTTAGTTTCTTTTTCTTTTAAAATAATTTTCTTTTTCAAAGATTTATTTTTCATTTAAAATAATTTCCTTTTCCTTTTCCACCAAAATAATTTTATTTTTCAATGAATTGTTTCCTTCACAAATATTATTTAATTTTGAAGACAAGAAAATATTCTCCTTTTTCAAAAATTCATTCTCTTTTGTAATACATTCAAATTTATTTTTAAAATAATCATTTTCTTTTAACAAAGAAGTGTTTCCCTTCTTCAATTTATTGTTTTCAATTTTTAATAAATCATACTTTTCAAAAAGTTTTTGATAAAAAGATGCAAGATCATCATAAGGCATGTCTTCTACCTCGGATTCGGAATTTACCTCAAGAGGGTCATCCCCTTGGACCATGTAGCATATGTTGGAAGCATCACTTCTATCATCCAAGTCACTCCCCATATAGTATTGCTTTTGTTCACCAAGGAATACAAGTGTGTTCCATACTACAAAAGCCGAATCAAAGTTAGAAATCCTAGATAAATATTCATCATTTAGGGTAGATTTTAAAGCATGGATGGCTTTTGTGCTAGCCTTAAGATATTTGCCATTTAAACAATATGAATCTTTAATAATGGCAAGATAAATATGAATTCTTAGGGCTTTGAGGTACATTGATATCTTAACTTTTCAAGTTTGGATGTTAAGAATTTCAAACATGGGAGGGTCATGAAATCCATATATGTGTGGAAATAAATATTGTGATTATCTATAATGAGGATCTTTAACTCAAGCTTGTTGACCCAAATCAAGAGCTCCAAGCTCTAATACCAATTGAAAATACACCTAGAGGGGGGTAAATAGGTGTACTAGCTAATCTAATGCTAATGATGCGGAATTAAAAACTATTTATGTAAACTAAAGCTAACACACAAAGTTTAACAAAAGAGTGTAGTCGAATTCTCAGTGAAGGGCTCTGGACTATTTCCTCAAGATTCCTCTAGATTAAGAGTTGAGGCGCCACTATGGCTCTCTTGGTTGAATATAAGTTTGAGCACACAATCCCAAGCATATATCAATTAAGTACAAGATATATCAAGCATATAACTGAAGGTTCACCTAGAGGGGGGGTGAATAGGTGATGGCTAATCTAATGGTCACTTAATGACAAATGATGCAAATAATGCGGAAGCTAAAAAATAATTATGACCAAATTAAAACTTTTACACTATACACTATGTATAACACAAGAGTGTTGCCGAATTCCCCGTGAAGGGCTCTGGACAAACTCCTCTAGATTCCCCTTGAATGGGTTGAGGTGCCGCGTTGGCTCTCTTGGTTGAATACAAGTGTTAGTCACAATCCCAAGCAATATATCAATTAAGCACAAATGAATATATCAAGCATATAAAGATAGACAATAATTGAATGCAAGATATAAACAAGAGACAAAGAGAGAGAGAGAGAGAGAGCAATCGCAAACACAAGGGTATGTTTCGAGGTTCGAGCACACTTGCTCTACATCCCCGCCTTCGACACACGAAGGATTTCCACTATGCAAGATCCCAATGGATCTCTCCTCGGTGCCGCAACACCTACAAGCCCTCGGACTCCCTAGTCCCGTACACACGCAAGCTCACTAGCTCGCCGAGGCCGCACCTCAAACCACCGAGTTCACACAAGAACTCTAAACCACCGCGAGCACACTTGCCCGCCTCCTCAAATGAACAAAGTAGAACTTTGGTGATCACAACTCTTGATCACCTAAAATCCTCTCACAATAACACTCCCTATAGGGTAGATATAGCAATGGAAAGCTTAAGTGTTTGTGTGAGAAAACAAGGATGAAAGCTATGGTGAAAAACTTAAGAAATCTCTTTTAACACTCCTTATAAAATCTTCCCTTTAGATAGGAAATATTTGCTCACTATTTTGTGGAGAAAACTCTTCTGAAAGTATGGGAAAAACTGGCTCTAAAGGTCTCCAAAAACTTAGCTCAAAACAATGACAAGACCCCCCAATTTATAGGCCAGAAAAATATAGTCGTTGGGATCTGTCAGTACTGCCGTCGACCGGCCGGTCGACCGCCAACAGTCGGATTTCTGACCGTTGGAGCTACGGTCGACCGGTGCGGTCGACCGAACTTTCCAGAGAGCACTGCTCTCTGGAGCGGTCGACCGGCACGGTCGACAGTTCAACAGTATACACAGGCGTGCACGTCTGTGTACGTCGGTCGACCGGCCCGGTCGACCGACTTCAGGACTAGTCGACTATAAAGGTTGGCAAGTCGACTAGCTGAAGCCTGAAAACAGCTTTCTGGGATTTAAAACATGGTCTTTTTGACTTAAATAAAATCCCATAAAATACATAAAAATCTACAAAAAAAGTTTTAACCAATATACTTGATAAACAAACATGCTTGCACAAAATCAAGGCATGTTATAAAAGATTGGACTATTTTTGTAACTTGGAAATATTTGGCCCATGATAAAAACTGTATTTTTCTAAAACAATATTTTCTAAAACATATTTTTTCAAATCTTCATCAAATACAAAAACAAGATATACTTTTAAGGCATAGTGTGTATGGATATGATCCACTACACAATCATAATGAAATATCTATGTTTTTGTCATAAAGCTCTAAACTTGATTTTGGATAAAAGATATGTATATATGAAAATACCAAAATCCAAATAGTATTTTGTCACAAAGAAAAATCTTTTCTAACTACAAAATCTTTTATGAAAAGACAAGTAAATCAAGAGTGTGTGTGCATGGTATACTTGAGCAATCCACCAACTATCTATCCTTTACATTTTTAACTAAACAAAAACTAAATCTTATACCTAGACACAAGTCTTCATCTTCTTGAAGGCTTCTCATCTTCTTGACTTGGTCCAAGCTTGATCCAAAAGCTCCTTGGATCACACCGTGCTAGCTCCAAATCTTGACATTTTATCCTTTGTTGAGCTATGCACCTACTAAGATCTTGATAATGAATCTGTCACTAATCAAACACAAGATCATTAGTAAACATAACTTCATGAGTTGATCATCATCAAACTAGGGTGATAGGCCTTTGGGCCAACAATAACGAAATAAACAATATAAGCATGTAAGATATATAAACACAAGTGAGAGAGAGAGAGAGAGTAATCGCAAACATGGGAGAATTGTTTCGAGGTTCGAGCACCCTTGCTCTACGTCCCCGCCTTCAACACTATGAAGGATTTCCACTAGAATTGATCCCGCAAGATCACTCGGTGCCGCAATACTTACAACGAGTTCACACTAAAACTCCTGGACCTGCAAGTCCCTCTCTTGTTCCCGCAAGAACAACACACGCAAGTATACTATCTTGCCGAGGCCGCATCTCTTACAACTCCTCCAACCACACATCGGAACACTTGATGTTGACTTCACTTGATCACCACAAATCTCTCTTCACCGAGGCCACAACTTTTACAACTTCTCACAATACAAGGATGAAATCTTGTGATCACTTCTCTTGATCACAAAAATAACTCTCACAACAAAGCTCCTATAGGATGGATTTAGCAATGGAAAGCTCAAGTTGGTGTAAAAAAATAAGATAGAGTTGTATAGAGTTGTGGTAAAAATCTCAAGAAATCTCTTTTGAAAAACACTCTTGAAAACTCTCATATTGATATGAAAGATTAGCCCTAAAACAAGTGGTAAAAACCCTAAGAGAAGTAGAAAAAACTGGCTTTAAAACTTTCTTGAAATCTTGTGGAAAACAGGCCAAGGAAACCCCATTTTATTGGGGATCAAAAACTAGCCGTTGGGAGCCAACTCAGAAGAAAAGTCTGTTGTTGGTCGACCGGCCGGTCGACCGGCCAACGGTCAAAAAATATGACGTTGGGGCTGCCGGTCGACCGCCCGGTCGACCGCACCTAACACTTGACCTGTCGGTCGACCGCCCGGTCGACCGGGGCCAGATCCAGAGAGCAAAGCTCTCTGGACGGTTGACCGCCGGTCAACCGGCCCACAAGCCAAAGGGCTATGCACATCGATCGACCGCCCGATCGACCGACTTCTGTCTTGGTCGACCGGCAGAAGGCCAGGTCAGTAAAGTTTAAGGATTAAAACTTGGTTTTATAAACTCTTATAAAATCTCATAAAATCACTAAAAATCTACAAAAATAAGTTCATTGAAATACTTTGAAGTATAAATATGTGTGATCAAGAATCAACATATATTACAAACTTTTTGAACTATTTTTGTAATATAGAAATTTTGCCTTAAACAAAAATCCGTATTTTTCAAAATCAATCTTTAATTTGAAAAACTATTTTTCCAAAACTTATCTAAATACAAAAACAAGATATTTTAAAAACTTTTGAAGCTTAGTGTACATGGATAGATCCAATACACATATAATATGAAATATATATATATTTTTGACAGTAAGCTCTAAAATAAGTTTTGTTAAATACAAAACTCAAAACAAATGATATAGAAACACCAAATAAGTTTTTCTAAACTTTTGAAACAACAATGTGCATGAATGAAATTCAAAATACATATAAACCATATAAACTCATTTTGATGAACTCTATTCATGAAACATAAAGATGTATAGTTTGAAGCTCAAAACCAAAACGGTATTTTCTAAAATCAAAAGTATTCTTATGAAAACACATAAAAATTTTGTGTGTGTATGAGTTTGAGCAATCCATAACTAATTTATACTTTACATTTTGTCTAAAATACAAAATCTTAATACTTACAAAACTAGACTCAAGTCTTCACGAAAATCTTCTCTTGAAAATCTTCTTCTCCTCTTTACTTGGTCCAAACCTTGATCCATGAGCTAGACTCTTCTTTAAGTACATGATGCGATCTTTATACGCGAGCTTTTGAATCAACATGTGCTAGCTTCAAAACTTGACTTTGAATCTTTTGTTGAAGTTAATCACCGACTAAGATCATGATCAAATATCTGAAACTATATAAATACAAGATCATTAGTACTATAACTACATGAGTTAATCATCAAATTAGAGTGATGGGCCTTTGGGCCAACAAGTGGGGGATAGGTGGTGGCTATCGAAGTTGGCCGGAGGGACTTTCGTTGGCGTGGGAGTTCATCGGAGGTAGGTCGATGGAGGAGTGGGAGGCGTCAGTGGTTATGGTGGAGAGAAAGGGAGAAATTGTAAAAGAGAGTGAGAGAGATTGAAGCGAATTTGAAGCGAGAGAAATTATAGGAGAAAGAGGGATTTTGGAGAGAGGGAGAGGTTATCGTTTGGGGGAAGAGAGAGGGAGGAGTTAAAGAGGAGAAGGGAGAAGAAGAAGAAGAAAGAAAGAGAAGAAAGAAGAAGATTATGGAAGGTTTTGGAAGGAAAAAAGAAAAGCAAAGGAAAGAAAAGGAAAAGAAAAAGAAAAAGAAGGAAAAAGAAATGAGAGGAAAAGAAAGGGAATAAAAAGAAAAGGAAAAGGAAAAGAAAAATATCCGGGCTTAGATTCGAACTCAGAGAAAACACCGAAAAATATCAAAAAAAATAAAATAATACAGATGAAAATCGGGATACGTAACTGAGTACGTATTCTCGGCGTGGGGTGTAACAATTTACCCGCCTTACAAAAAAAAATTATTCTCCAAATTTCGATAAGGAGGTGATGAACACAGAAAGGACAGGGATGAGGGATTTTGCCAACTTAAGATACAAATAACTGAGGGTAACGCTCACGGATCACGTCTTCTCATTTCCAAGTAGCTTCCCCATGGGGATGCCTATTCCGAGATATCAGAACTAATGGAATAGCCTTGTTCTTGAGTGTCTTGACACTTTCGTCCAGTATAGCCATCGATTTCTTGGTGTATAATAAGTTAGGCTGAAGTTCAAATTCTGAGTGATCCAGTATGTGACTTTCATACCTGACATATCTTTTGAGTTAGGATGCATGAAAGATATTGTGTACTCCTTCCAGTGATGGCAGTAATACCAATCTATAAGCTACTTCTCTCAATTGATCCAAAATTTCAAATGGGTCGAAGAATTTCAGACTTAACTTTTTGTGAACACTAAATCTGATCACTCCCTTCGCCGAAAATATCTTCAAAAATCCGTGTTCACCTGTTCTGAATTCCAATGACCTTCATTGGAGTCTTCCCAACTCTTCTGTCGGCTTGGTGCTGTCCTAAGATGTTCTCAAATAATTTGACTTTATCCACTATCTGAACAATAATCTTTGGTCCCAGATGTCTTCTTTCGCCGACTTCCTCCAAACATAATAGGAATTTGCATTTCCTGTCGTGTAAAGCTTTGAATGGTGCCATTTTGATATTAGCCTGGTAACTGTTATTATAAGAAAATGTTGTTAAATATAGATAATCTTCCCATGATCCCTTTAATTCGATCACGCGGGCTCATATCATGACTCGAGAATTTGTATTGCTCGCTCGAACTGCTAGTATGTCTGAAAGTGATAAGATGTGTTGAATTTAATATGAGTCTCCAAGCTTTCCAGGAGACTCTCCCAAAAATATGATCTGAACCTCGTGTCTCTATCCGACATGATACTAACTGGAACTCTATGTTGTTAAACTATCTCTCTCATATATTTATCTGCTAGAACTTCTGTAGATTATCCTCTTCTATATGGTATAAAATGACTGACTTGGAGAGACGGTTTATAATTACCATACTGCATTATTTTTCTTCGAATTGCGAGTAAAGTTGTGACGAAATTCATAGTGACGAAATTCATAGTAATATGTTCCCCTTTTCTGGTAAGTTTTGTTAGCGATGTTATAATCTTAGAAAAATTCTGTACGAATCTTTTGTAATATCCAGCTAGTTCAATGAAGTGTTTGATTTCTGTTGCTGACTTCAGAACTTGTCAGTCTTTCACTGCCTGAATCTTGCTAGAATCTATGGAGATAACTTCTTTCGAAATGACGTGACCCAAGAATGCTATACTTTCTAACCAAAACTCGCACTTACTCTGCTTGGTGTGAAACTATTCCTGATGAAGAGTCTACAAAATGATTCTCAGATGATGTGCATATTCTCTGTCGCTCTTGGACTATACCAGAATATCATTGATGAAAAATCACGAAGAATTTGTGTAAATACGATGAGAAAACACGATTCATTAGATCATAATGACTATTGTGGCAATGGTTACTCCAAAGAGCATGACTAATAATTCATAAAGACCGTAGTGAGTTCTGAATGTTGTCTTCCGAATATCTTCCTTCTTCTCTCTCAGCTGATGGTACGCTGACTGCAGATCAAATTTAACAATACCCAAACTTTATGAAGTTGGTCGAATAGATTGTCAATTCTGGGCAAGGGGTACTTGTTCTTAATTGTGACTTTGTAACTCCCTGTAGTCGATACACAATCTCTTACCACCATCTTTTTTATTTGCGAATAATACTAGAGCTCCCCAAAGTGAAGTACTTGGCCTGATCACCATTTCCTCATCTTCCTCACTCTCCTTCTCCCTTCTCCATTTGATGAAAGAAGAAATGATAACATCATGGCACAGCAATAAAAGAAATTAGGGTTTCAAAATAGAGTTTTTTGAAGAAGATTGAAGATAATTTTCTTCCACATATCTCCCTCTATTTATAGATTGATGAGAAGTCCAACCGTCTCTAATTCAAATTTTTAATCTATGAATAGTCGGTTCATGATCCCGAGATTTCGATCGATAGTGAAGCAGAAGATTAACCATCATCGTCAAACCACAAAACCCTTACAATCCTAGTCATAATGGTGTCATGATTCGAAGAGACGCTGACTCAACCTTTTAAGAGATCCAGCCATCTGATGTGACAACTGTCAGCCAGCGTGCAACAATAGTTAATTCCAGAAGATCCACATTAATCCAAAGAGATTCAAAGCACAAATATCATGATGAGTTTTAAATCATTCACAATTCGAGTATCTTCATTTCCCCGACTTCTCCTTCGCATACTCGACAAGTGGGGAAGCGGGAGGGTATCTTTTAGTGGTCAAAATTTGACCCTCATTAGGATGATGACACATATTCTGACTACCAAGTGCTTCCATCAAGAAATCTACAAACTACTAGAATCTAACTCGAGGCCTCCATCACATCCAGCCTTCCCGAGGTCTCATTCCTCCATTCCGAAGATCCTTCCATCCCTGAGCTACCATCTGCCGTAAAGACGTCCTCAGTTGGAGCCGCACTCCACCACTCTGAGGTCTTTACCTTCCTGAGGTCTTTCCCATTCTACAAGTCTCCAATCCCAAGTCAGAAACTCCAAACATCAGTTCACTGAGATCTTCGCCTACCATTATGCAACTTCATCCTATCCACATTCATAACATGTAATGCCCTTTTTAGCTCAGACAATTATAAACAGTGGCAGATTCCCAGCTGCAATCTCAATCAACTAGCGCTAACAATCACAGTCGTTACAACAAATCCAATAAATGTAGATCATGCATTTATAACAACTGTCAATTTCGCCTCAACACCAGCATTCATGTCAAGTATATGTTGGCCCAAGATTACAATAGCCCGGTTTTATGGTTTTGATGATAACAAAACATATGTGGTTATTTAGTACTAATCAAGTTCAAGTATTTAAGTATATTTCAGGGTTCTAAGGATTCAAGGAGTCTTCGTCCTCTAAAGGAAGGTGTTGAAGACTCAAGTACAGGATTAAAACTCAATGCACTCGATGTCGCTAAAGGAGTAGCCCGCTTGAAGATTTTGTAGTCGCCTAGAGCCTTATAAGATATTAGTTTGTTAAAGTGTAGAATATAGTTGTAATGCTTAGAAAGTTACACACACAAAAATACATGATTTCAAAATACAAGTTTTGATAGTATTGGTATTTAGCATGTTTGGTTCTGATACATGTCTCATAACTTTTTTAAATTTTTATAACAAGTTTAGAACATGTATTTCATTACCAATACATTACTATATTACTTATAAACTAATACAAAATATTTTAAAAATGTTTGAAACTCAAAAACTATCCAGAAAACTGTTTCAGGCTAAGTCGGTCGACCGGACGGTCGATCGGTGCCCATTTCAGGTCAAAACGGTCGACCGGCCTTTGGCCAAGGGGCGTGCATGTTTGTGTACATTGTCAGTCGACCGACCAGTTGACCGCTAACCCTTGCGGTCGACGCTCAGTCGACCAGCTGAGAGACCCTAACTTTCGATTAGGGTCAGTCGGTCTACCCGGTCGACCGACCTTTTGTTTTTCCATTTTGATCTGAAGGGCGGTCGACCGGGTCAGTCGACCGGAGCCAACGGCTCTTTTCTGGATGAGCTGTCGGTCGACCGGCCAGTCGACCGACATTCTGCCAGTTGTCCATAATGGCAAATTTTTAGATCTGTTTTGTTTTTAGTGAATTCTAACGGGTATTTTTGGTTTTCAAGTGTCTAAACACACCCCCAATGACCTTGTATGATTATCAAATGATATTTATCTATTTCCTATATATATGACTTATTGGTTATGGTTTTAATACAAGTTTTTAAGTTTTCGAGTTTGTTTCAAAAGAGAAAAGTTTTTCTTACTTTCAATCTTTAAGTTCTTTCTTTTCAAAGCTATTTTTAGTTGATTTTTAAGCTCTTCTATTCTTTCTAACTGAATATCATCTCTCACTTAACTTCTTGAGCTACACTTTATATTCTACTCTATAGAAAGTTGTAAGAGAGAGTGTTTGTGATCTTGTTGGATCACCAAGAGCTTTGTAATCTCAATTGGCTTTATGCTACCTCTTGTGTAGAGGGTTGAGTGCTGGAGTTATGTACTGCGGTCTTGTGTAGACCAAATGTAATTCCTTGGTGTAAGATTCCTTTGTGGAAAATCCCTTAGAGGATAGTGAAATCCTTCATAGTGGTAAAAGCGGGGACATTGAGCGGTGGCTCGAACCTCGGAACAAATCCTTTGTGTTTGTGTTTGCTTGTGTCTTGCTCTCTATTACTTTTTATTTTTCATACTTGTGTGGTTGTTCATCTTGCCTAATATCATTGCTTGCATTTCATCCATCACTTTCATTATCGCACTATACTCATCTTAACAAGGAAGCAATTGAGCACCTTAACTCATTACCTAGAGGAATTAAAGAAGAGAAGTTCTAGAGCCCTTCACGGGGAATTCGGCTTCAATTCTTGTTTTGAGTGACCGTTTACATAATTCATCATAAGTAGTTTTAAAATTACATTTGATTAGCAAAATACCTATTCACCCCCACTCTAGGTGTATGTCAATCGGTATCATAGTCTTGGTCTCTAGATTTTGGTTTAACCACCTTAGAGAGATCCTATTTGCTAATCACTTCATTCACAATTCTTTTTCATCCACTAAAGTAAAATGGCCAAAAGTATTAAGACCCCTCCCAGTTTGATGGCCTTAACTTTCCTATATGGAAGGTTAAGATTGACGTATTTTTGTAATCCTTAGGAAGCTGGGTTGCAAAAGCAGTGACTAAACCCATTAGTGTACCCATTGGCGATGAGGACACTTGATCCGATATTGCCACTAAGGAGTTTGATGCAAATACTAAGGCACACTATATCTTACTTCAAGTTTTGAACGATGATGATATTGTTAGAGTCATCCATCGCAAATCTGACTATGAGATTTGGACACACCTAGTAGTCACACACGAGGGAACGTCACAAGTCAAGAGAGAAAAAATTGATCTCTTGCGTTCCTAATATGAAAATTTCACAATGCATGATAATGACACCATTGAGACATGATAACAAGATTTATTAAAATAATTAATGGTCTTACTTCTTTAGGTGATACCATTGATAATGATCAAAAAGTAAGGAAGGTCATTCGTGCACTTCTACGCTCATAGGAAGTCAAGGCTACTACATTGAAGGAGCTAAATGACAAAGAAGAGATGGAGCTCATCAGTCTTATAGGAAACCTTAAGACCCATGAAATAGAGAGGATGGCAAAGGAAGAGATGGCACCACAAAAGAAGTAGATGATCGCTTTCAAATCTACTCCCACCATCTCTGACGATGATGATGAAGAACAAGATGATGAAGAATTCTCCCTCCCAGTAAAAAATGTAAGGAGGATGTACAACAAGACCAAGTTTAATAATAGAAGAAGAAGAAGGCAAGGGAAAGAAAACAAAAAGGTCATATGCTTCAATTGCTAGAAGCCAAGCCACATGGTTGCGGATTGTCCGGAGACCAAAAGCAAACCTTCAAACTCCAAGAAGCCCTACAAAAAGAAGGCTCTCAAAGCTATTTGGGACTCGGAGAGTGAAACCGATGAAATAGATACGGCACATGTGCGTTTCATGGCTAATGATAACACACCTAAGGTAACATCCAAACCCTCACTTGATGATTGTGAATTAACAAGGATGAACTGGGAGAGGCTTTTAAAGAGTTGTCTAATAGCTATGATTTCCTTAATAAGAAGTATTAAAAATAAAAAATAAAAATAAAACTCTTCAAATAAAATTATCACGCTTTCTAAAGAAAAAGACGATTTATTTTCCACACTCATGTCCACACAAAAAGATTTTGATGCATATAAAATTTCACGTAAAGCAAAATTTTTATTAATCGATAAAAATGATATTTCTATCTTAAAAGATAAAATTAGCTCATTAGGAGATATGTTAAAGAAATATAAGTTTGACAAAGGTAGGTTGGAAGCAATGTTTCTTAAGAAATATACTCCAAAGAAACATGTTCATACTACACATGCTCATCATACTATGCATACCCATACTCCTAAATCATAACATATACATGCACATCATGCTAGACATTCTACACACACCAAGCATGATAATACCACACACTCTCATTATACTTTTATATATGGTAGAGTTTATTCATGCACTTATTGTGGTCAAAAGGATCACTTAGCCAAATTTTATTTTGATAGAATAAATGCTTCTAATGATCACATTTGGGTTTGAAAAGCTAATACTATAGGACCCAAGAAAATTTGGGTAGCAAAATCAACCAATTCTTTACTTGATGTAGGCACACACTAAGGCTCCAAGACGTAAGGAGCGGTGGTATCTTGATAGTAGTTTCTCAGGCATATGACTTGGGATATCAATAATTTTACAACCCTATCAAAGTACCATGAAGGTGGCACTGTCACCTTCAGAGATGATTCCAAAGGAAAAATTATCGGTATAGGTAACATTAAATTTGCTCATCTCCTTTAATTAAAAATATTGTTGTAGTTAATGATCTTAAGTATAACTCTTGAGTATTAGTCCACTTTGTGATAGAGGTTTTAAAGTGATTTTTGATGATTTATCTTGCAATATTTTAGATAGACAAACCAACACATGTGTGCTTTCCGATTTTCGTAAAAATAATGTGTACATAATTGATATGTCTAATCTACATTGTAATGCTACATATTTAAATGCTTTTAATAAAGATTCTTGGTTATGACATAGGAGACTAGGCCATATTTCGTTTGACCATTTATCTAGAATTAACAATAAGGAAGTGGTGAAAGGTATTCCTTATTTGAAATTTAAAAAGGACGATATTTACAATGCGTATCAACTTGACAAACAAACCAAGTCCTCTTTCAAGACTATTAAGGATATCATGACATCAAGACCTTTGGAGTTAATTCACATAGATTTGTTTGGTCCAATAAAAACTAAAAGTCTAAGTGAAAATCGTTTTGTTTTTATTTTGGTTAACAATTTTTCTCGTTTTACATGGGTTTTCTTTTTAGAACACAAAGATCAAGCTTTTTCACATTTTCAAGTGTTTAGAAAAAGAGTTGAAAAGAAAAAGATTTTCTGATTTTATGCATAAAAAGAAATAGAGGTGGTGAATTCATTAACCATTCCTTTATTACTTATTGTGAAGAAAATAAAATCAAACATGAACTATCATGTCCTAAAACTCACACAAAATGGAGTCGTTGAAAGAAAGAATCGTACTCTTCAAGAAATGACTAGTATAATGATAAATGAATACAGACTCCCTAAATATTTATGGGCCGAGGCCGTAAACACATCATGTCACATTTCAAATAGAATTTATTTTTTTAAAATACTTCTAAAACTTCTTTTGAAATTTACTATTTGAGAAAACTTAATGTTTCCTATTTTAAAATTTTTGGTTGTAAATGCTTTGTTTTAAATACTAAAGATAACTTAGGAAATTTGATTTTAAATCTTATGAAGCCATATTTGTTGGGTATTCAAATACTAGTAAGGCATATAGAGTCTTCAATAGATCTACCTTGAGTATTGAAGAATCTAACATGTTAAGTTTGAGGAATCTATTGCTTTTGTGGAGAATGTTGTAGAGATTGATTCATTAGGTGAACACATGGAGAGGATAACTTTGAAGAACTCACCTATAGAAGAAGAAAAACCAAAGTTGATAAACAAGATGAGTTCAAGAGGTTGAAGTGGAGCCAACACAACCACTTTCGAAGGATTAGAGATTTGCTTCAAATCATCCCAAGGACCTCATTATAGATGATGTATCCAAAGGGAAAATTACTCGATCCAAACTCCATGATTTATGTGGCTATTTTGCCTTTATTTCACATATTGAGCCTAAAAACATCCTCGAAGCCGAGGCAGATTCATATTGGTTGCTTGCAATACAAGAAGAGCTCAATTAATTTGAGCGCAATCAAGTTTGGCATCTTACTCCTAAACCCCATGATAGACTAACTATTGGTACTAAATAGATTTTTAAGAATAAGTTAGATGAGTTGGGTAATGCTATTAGAAATATAGCTAGGTTAGTGGCCCAAGATTACACCCAATTCAAATGTATCGATTTTGAGGAAATCTTTACACCCGTAACACGGCTTGAAGTCATACGGATGACACTTGCCTTTGCTTCTTTTAAAGATTTCAAACTTTTTCAAATGGATGTCAAAAGTGCATTTTTAAATGGTTTTATAGAAGAGGAAGTGTATGTTGAACAACCTCCTGGTTTGTTGATCCTACATATCCGGATTTTGTTTTCAACTTGATAAAGCTTTATATGGTTTAAAAAAGCTCCATGAGCTTGGTATGAAAGGCTTTCAACTTTTCTAATTTCAAATGATTTTGTTAAAGGTAAAGTTGATATCACCTTGTTTACAAAGTATGTAGATAGTGACATCCTAATTGTTCAAATTTATGTTGATATTATTTTTGGATTCACGAATGAAAAGCTTTGTAAAGAGTTTGAGTCATGCATGAAGAACGCGTCTGAGATGTCTATGATGGGAGGGCTAAACTACTTCCTTAAACTCCAAATCAAGCAAAAAAGTGATGGGATTTTCATCAATCATGTCAAGTACACAAGAGAACTCATCAAGAGATTTGGGCTTGACGATGCAAAGCTAAGCAAGACTCCCACCACTACAACAAAGCTTGCCAAGGATGAACAAGGTATAAATGTAGACATTAAACTTTATAGAAGTATGATTGATAGTTTACTTTACTTAACGGCTAGTAGGCCGGATATTATGTTTATAGTGTTTGTCTTTATGCTAGATTTCAATCTTGTCCTAAACGCATTATTAGATATCTTAAGGATACTATTGAATTGGGTTATGGTATCCGAAAATCAGACAATTTCTCATGATGAATTATTCGGATGCCGACTATGCCGGTTGTAGAGTGGATAGGAAGAGCATTAGTGTAACGCCCCGATCCCGTGGGTACGGATACGTTACTGTGACGTATATACGCAGGTCAGAAATACTCTCACGTATATACGCTAAGCATCAGTACAGGAAAGAATCAGAGTACAGAAGCACGAGGTGCATTATACATTCCAACATATGAGTACAATTACAAAGTTATCACCAGATGTGATAAATATTATAAGAATATTACAACACCGATAGGCGCAAATGCGAGAATACAAAGAGATGTATAAGTATGAACAGTACAATAGAGGC
The DNA here is from genome assembly GCA_038442645.1 of Agave tequilana. Taxonomy (NCBI): domain Eukaryota; kingdom Viridiplantae; phylum Streptophyta; class Magnoliopsida; order Asparagales; family Asparagaceae; genus Agave; species Agave tequilana. The sequence continues at coordinate 140,720 of JAVJIF010010574.1, forward strand.
TCACGAGATAGCAGGAGATGCCGCGAGCCAACCAGAGGGAGCAAGGATGGGACTGGAGCTACAGTTGGTCTGTCTGCTCCAGAGAAGTGAGCTTAGTCCTCAGCAAGAAGATCCCCTTCAGTCCAAACTTCGAGCCTGGACATGAGAATCCAAAGGAGTCAGAACTCCCCAGCAAGTGGTGATGCGAATGCCAGATGGCGTGCAAAAATGAGCACACGTGTATCTATAAAACCGAATCATAATCATACATTGCAAACCATGTCGTGAGCACAAACATACAGGAACAAGACAGATATAGCAGGTGACATCTAGCAGAGAATATGCATGGTATAATAAGATAAGAGCAGGTAAAGAGACGAGAAGTAAAGTAGATAGGGCAACACCAGATATCTCCTAAACTAACATAAAACTGATAAAGCCGAATAAAATCGATTACGAGCAAAACCGATCGTACAGGCTTAGGTCACGGCTCCATGAGACTGGTACTTTGAAGGAATAATCCAAACAAGGAAACCCCCATCCATATACCTTTATCCCATATTACCATAATCCAAGAGCGTAAAACCCGAATTACAAACAACACAACAAATTGTATATTAGCATTTTATTATAATTGGGGCCGTCTAAGTTGGTGCCTTCAGTATGCGTCTCATTCCACATACTTTCACTTACAACTTAAAGAGCAAGTTATTTGGAAACTGATGAAGTTTGATGAACCATGTTTCGGATGGGCCCGTACATGCCCGGACAACGGTCTTGGAGTATCCGGTGCTGAGCCGGAACGTACCGCTAGATACCGGGACTTATTTACGCCCCAACAGAAATAGAGTATCGCATATCCCATAGAAATAGGCCTAGGGCGTGTGCATACCCGGCAGAAATAAACAGGAGTAGGGGTGCCAGCACACCCCACGGAATCCCTGGTGGCCGCCAGGTGATCCCTCAAGTATGTGGCCACGCGTGACTCGATAAGACCACCATAAACATGACTATTCAAGACCCATCAGTTTTCCCCAAACTGGGTGTAAGTTGTCTTATAACAATTTAGTAGGTAATTATCAATTTACGGGAATAGAAGGAGTAGGACGTGATCAGGGAGTCGAGAGTACATAAGTACTATAGATTCAAGTCACTGCATATATAATACTGAATAACACGGCAGGATTCCCGTGAATGTGATAATCACAGGTCAGGTATTAATATGCCAGGAGGCAGGTGGTCAGTCATGTTATAATGAGGAGCAAGTGCTAAGTAGTAAGTCATGTCAGGTGATAATACATCAGTTGCTAAATGATACAGACAGGTGCATGTCAAGAGTTAACATAACAAGTAGGTACATCACAATACAAATCGAGAATACCGAAACAAATACATAATGCAATAAAAGTCAACCCGACGATGCGAGAAAGTCCAAAGGGAAGGCGAGGACACTCGCCTAGAACTTCAGAAAACACCGTGAAATGCCTGATGTCCGAAATCCAGGTAACTAACCCGTAAACGCGTTCAATATAGTATAGATTATATTATATGGAGGGGAGCGAATGAGCTAGAAGGAAAGGGGATGAAGACGTAGGAGTCGTAGACGGGGAGTCGCGTCGCGTAGAGGCCACAAACTCAGGGTTCGAGACCCACATTTAAACTAGGACACGAGAAGAACACAGACGCGGACGTGAGTTTTGCGTCGTGTTAATATAAGAACGCGAAGATCGCGTTAAGAAATTGCTTGGACGCGGGGGTCAACTCCGCGTCTAACAATTAACAGAGAAAGAGAGAGCCAGGGAGTGAGATGCAAGGGTGAGGGGGAGACGCAGGAAAGGAGGAAAAAAATAGAGAAGAAAAGGAAAAGGAAAAGGAAAAGAAAAAGAAAAAGAAAGGAAGGAAAGAAAGAAGGAAAAGAAAGAAAGAAGGAAAGGAAAGAAAAGAAGGGAAGGGGTTGGTCGGCTGGACCTCGTCGGTGGCGCCAGCGACGGCCAGAGTTGGCCGAAGAAGGTGGTCAAAGCTCCAAGCCCAAGCAAATTGTGGGGTGCAAGTATAGTTAAAAATGGAAAATTGGAGTTTTGCAAAAGGATTTCGGAGAGCGAAGCTATAGCTCGTTAGAAAGAGCTCTCCGAGGGAAGGAAGATGGCGCGTTTGGTGGTGGCCAAGATGGTGTAGGTGGTGGTGGAAATGGTGGTGAAGCTTTGGAGGCTAATGGGTTGTTTTGATGAAAAAAGGAGGAAGAAGATGGTGGTGTAGTTGGTATTGTGGTGGTTGTTGTTGTTGGAATAGAGGAGGAGATAGAGGAGATAATGGGGAGTAAAAGAGGGAGGAGATGGTGGCTAAGGGTGGTCAGCCAAGGGAAGCAAGGGGCTACTGTTCGTGGCCTTTGGTTGGCTGCAAATGAAGGAGAAGAAAAGAAATGAAAGAGAGAGAAGATGGAGTATAAAGGGAAGTGGAATTATTACAAAATTGCCATTGCCATGCCCTTCATCCAATGAGACTTGCGTCTCCATAAGAGCAAATCCGCGTCTAGGCAAAAGAGAACTAGACGCGGAGATAAGAGCCGCGTCCAGGGAAAAACGCGACAGTTGCGTTTAACAAAAAGGACAAAAGTCATAATGACTTGATTGGAGTTGATTAGCAGTGCATTAAATGCTGAAAGAATGCGAATCTTCGCATTAAAGACCAGATCTGAGTCTTGTGAGACTCGCGTCTAAGGAGACAGAGAAAATGAGAAGAATATAAATATAATATCTGGATAAATTCCGGTATCTGGGAAAACACCGAAAACTCTGAAAAAGCCGAAAAAATGAAGTAGCTCGGAAAGTTTCCCAAAAATTCTCAAAAATAATAAATATTATTTTAAGATGTTTGACGAAATTGATTTTTAGAGATTCAATCTCATTTTCAACATAAAAATCCTGAAGTCAATCGTCGATACCGGTCTACACCGGGTCGGCCGGATTTTGATAAAATCTGTAAAATCTCAGAAAATGCCTGAAAGGAGAAAGTATAATTTTAAGAAGAAATATGAAAGCATAATTTAGAAATTTGATTCCAATTGTAAATTAAAATTCTTAGAATCAACCAGTGATACTAGCCGACACCAAATCCAGTGGAATTTTGATAAATTCAGAAAAATCTTAGGAAAAGTATTTAGATAGAAAATGTGATTTTAAGAAGTTATGGGAAAGTCATTTCTTGAAATTCAACTTCGTTTGTAAATTAAAAATTTGAGAATCGATCAGTGGTACTGGTCGACACCGGTTTTGAAGATTTTCAATTTAATTCTGAAAATTTTCAGAAAATCATGAAAAATTTAAAATATCAGAAAATGATGTATGAAACTGAAATCGGTCAAATCTGAATAGCAGAAAGGTCAAATCGAGTAATAAACTAGGATCGGGTCCCCGGTTCAGATTAGGGTTGACTCCGAGTCCACGAATCCTGATCCAAAGTAAAACGATCATAATAACAATTCATAACACAAACAAATACAGGAAGTAAATAAATAAATAAGTAAAGAAAATATGATTGAAAAATCTGAATACGTAACTAAGTACGTATTCTGGGAGCGGGGTGTTACAATTAGTGGTACTTGTCAATTTCTAGAAAATTGTCTTGTTTCGCGATGTTCCAAGAAACAAAATTTTGTAACTCTCTCAACCGTCGAGGCGGCGTACGTTTCGACCGGGGCTTGTTGTGCACAAGTCCTTTGGATGAAACATACTCTCCTTGATTATGATTTGCATTATGACCATATCAAAATATTTTGTGATAATACTAGTACTATTTATATGACCAAGAATGCAAATCAACATAGTATGACCAAGCACATAGATATTCGATATCACTTTCTTAGAGATCACTATGAGAAAGGCGAAATTAAAATTGATTATGTTTTCACCAATTTTTAACTTGCGGACATTTTTACTAAACCACTTGATTATAATAGATTTTCATTTGTGGTAAGTTAAATGTTTGTATTATGGATTTATAAGTTTTGAAATTATTTCATGTAATTTTTAGATCCTTATACATGTATTTTTCAAAGTCATATCCCTTTTTGATGCATGACAAAAACGGGAGAGATATTTGATATTTGGGTTTAAGTTTCTTGTTTTGATATTTTGTGAACTTCATGTATATCCAATTCTATTATCATTCTTATATGCAATGCCATGATGTATTATTTTCATTCATTGCATATTATTTTTGGAGGAAGGAGGATTGGAAGGATGGTAGGCTATATACGAATATTATTTAAATTGGTATCATCTTTATATGCGTATATGTGTGACTTGCTTATATTGTTAAATCCATTTAAAGTCATAACTTGATAGATAGCATAATTTGAGGGGGAGCTTTTCCAAGCACTTTCCTATCTTTTATTTTTAACTCATATGTTTTGTCATCATCAAAAAGAGGGAGATTGTTGGCCCAAGGTTACAATCACCCGGTTTTATGGTTTTGATGATGACAAAACATATGTGGTTATTTAGTAATAATCAAGTTCAAGTGTTTAAATATATTTCAGGGTTCTAAGGATTTAAAGAGTTTTCTTCCTCTAAAGGAATGTGTTGAAGACTCAAGAAGACTCAAGTACGGAATTAAAGCTCAATGCACTTGATGTCGTTAAAGGAGAAGCCCGCTTGAAAATCTTGTAGCCACCTAAAGCCTTGGTTTGTTAAAGTGTAGAAAATAGTTGTAATACTCAAGAAGTTCAACACACAAAAATATACGATTTCAAAAATACAAGTTTTAATAGTATTGGTAATTAGCATGTTTGATTTTTATGTTGGCCCGAAGGCCCATCACTCTAGTTTTGATGATGATCAACTCATGTAGTTATAGTACTAATGATCTTGTGTTTAATTAGTGACAGATTTATGATCAAGATCTTAGTAGGTGCATAGCTTCAACAAGGATTTGAAGTCAAGTTTTGGAGCTAGCACGGTTTGATTCAAGAGCTTGTGCATCAAGACCACATCAAGTACTCAAGAGGAGTCTAGCTCTATGGATCGTATTTGGATCAAGTCAAGAAGATGAGAAGACTTCAAGTGAAGACTTCAAGAAGATGAAGACTTGTGTCTAGGTTTGTTTTTGTAAGATTTTGTTTTAGATAAAATGTAAATGATAGAATAGTTGGTGGATTGCTCAAGTATACATATACACACACACTCTTGATAGTTTTGTTTTTACAAAAGATTTTCTATTTTACAAAATATCATTTTGGTTTTTGGTATGTCTTATATACATGTTTTAACCAAAACCATGTTTAGAGCTTAATATCAAAAACATAGATATTTCACCATGTTTGTGTAGTGGATCATATCCATACACCATATGCTTTCAAAGTTGTTTAATATCTTGTTTTTGTATTTGGTGAAGTTTTGGAAAAACAAGTTTTGAAAAATCAAGTTTGGAAAAATACTGTTTTTCATTTGAGCCAATTTTTCCAACTTACAAAAATAGTCCAAATCATTTATAACATGCCTTGATTTTGTGCAAGCATGTTTGCTTATTAAAGTATATTGGTAAAACTATTTTTGTAGATTTTTCAGTATTTTATGGGATTTTATTTCAATCAAAAAGACCAAGTTTTAAATCCCTTTTCATTTCTGTACTGGCTTCAGCCGGTCGACCGGGACGGTCGACCGCAGCTTGAAGTCGGCCGACCGTCACGGTCGACCGACGTGCACAGACGTGCACGCCAGTTCTGGCAGGAGGCCGGTCGACCGACCCGGTCGACCGTCCAGAGAGCCCTGCTCTCTGGAAAGGCCCCGGCCAACCGGGCAGTCGACCGGACAGAGACTTGCTCTCTGTATCCTGGCCTCGGTCGACCGACCGGTCGACCAATGGCACAAAGGTCTGAAATATGACCGTTGGCCGGTCGACCGGGCGGTCGACCGACAGTTCTGTCAGGCCTCCAACGGCTAGTTTTTCCAGCCCTATAAATTGGGGCATTTGGGGCTATTTTGATTAAGATTTTTGGAGACTTTAGAGCCAGTTTTTCTTACTCTTTTAAGAGGTTTTTCTCCACAAAATTTAGAGCCAATACTTCCAATTAAAAGGAGAGTTTATCAAGAGTGTTTTAAAAGAGATTTCTTGAGTTTTCCTCCACCATTCTCATCCTTGTTTTTCTCACACAAACACTTGAGCAACCCATTGATTATTCATCTTATAGGAGTGTTGTAGTGAGAGTTTTTATTGGTGATCAAAGTGTTTAGATCACCAAGAGATCTTTTCTTGTTCCTTGAGGAGGCGGACGAGTGCGTTCGCGGTGGTTTCGAGTTCGTGTGTGAACTCTTTGTTTGAGGTGCGGCCTCGGCGAGCCGGTGGGCTTGCAGTGTGTACGGACTAGGGAGTCCGAGAGTTGTAGGTGTTGCGACACCGAGTGATCCGGTGGGATCGATTATAGTGGAAATCTTTCGTGTGTCGAAGGCGGGGATGTAGAGCAAGTGTGCTCGAACCTCGAAACAAATCCCTTATGTTTGTGATTGCTCACTCTCTCTCTCTCCTTGTCTTTTGTTTATATCTTGCATGCTATTATTGTGCTTATCCTTACATGCTTGATATACTTGTGTGCTTAATTGTTATACATGCTTGGGTTTGTTTGCTAACACTTGTATTTAACCAAGAGAGCCAACGCGGCACCTCAACCCTTATCTAGGGGAATCTAGAGGAGTTAGTCCAGAGCCCTTCACGGGGAATTCGGCTACACTCTTGTGTTATACGTGGAGTTTAGTTGAAATAGTTTGTTTAGGTCATATTAGTATTTACTTCCGCATTATTTGGCATTAAGTGACCATTAGATTAGCCATCACCTATTCACCCCCCTCTAGGTGATCCTACAATTGGTATCAGAGCCAAATGCTCTGAATTTGGGTCTCACAACCTAGAGTTAAAGATCCTCATTTTTAGGCTAATCACAATATTTGTACACACACCATGAATTTCATGTCACCACCCACCTTTGACATTCTTAACATCCAAATTTGGAAGGTTAAGATGTTTTTGTACCTCAAAGCCCTAGGCATTCATGTTTACCTTGCCATCACTAATGATTATTGTTTAAATGGCAAGAATATTGAGGCTAATGCAAAAGCCCTTAATGCTTTAAAGTCTACCCTAGATGATGTTTATTTATCTAGAGTTTCTAACATTGATTCGGCTTTTGTAGCATGGAACATCATCACCTCCCTTGGCGAAAAGGATCTATATTATGCCGGGAGCGATTCGGATGTTGGAAGCGACACATCCAACTTGTGTTATATGTTCCAAGGGGATAACCCCCTTGAGGTAACTACCGAATCCGAGGTAGATGAAAATGACATGTCATATGATGAGCTTACTTCATTTTGTCAATTACTCCTTGAAAATATGACATGCTTAAGAAAGATAACAATAAAATGAAAAGAATTTTGATTGCATGCATAAAGAAAATGATTCTTTTAAAAATAAAATTGCATGTTTAGAAAGAAAAAGAAGATTTGAAAAATGAGAATGTTTCTGTAACGCCCGATCCCGCGGATACGGAGACATTACTGCGACGTATATACGCAGGTCATAAGTACCCATACGTATATACGCTAAGCATCAGTACAGGCAAGAATCACAGTACGACAAAACGTAGTATTTATACACATGCCAACATAAGGAGTACAATTTACAAAGTTATCACTGAGTGTGATATACTATTACATGTATCTTATATCACAGCCAGGTACAAAAGTAAAATTTACAATATGAATACAAGATGCTCATGAGCTGAATGAAAATCCCGCGAGCTAGAAGGAAGAGTCGGGTACGAAAGGAACCGAGACTAGTCAGCCTGCTCTGAAAGGAAAGCTTGATCTTCGGTGGAGGGCTCCACTTCAATCCAAGCTTCGGAACCTGAACATACAAATTCAAGGGAGTCAGAACCTCCCAAACAAATGTTCAGATTACAGCCAAGTGGCATAAGAGATAAGTGTATGAGAGTTGACATAGCATTATGAATAATAAGCATGTAAAGGAGGCACAACGTGTTATAGATGGAAAAACCCGAATGCATCGATATTATCACTTTTTAATAATCATATTACTCATCCTACTCATATGTCTAGGTATGTGCCATAGCGTCCTACCTCACATACATCCACATTTGAGTAAGTTGAGGCTATTATTGGAAACCAGCAGGGGTATCAAAGAATAATGTTTACAGTGGGTCCCGTACATACCCGGGATGTAACGGTCCCAGTTTTCATAATTTTTCCATATATATAAACATTAAATTGATCCACAGATTATCATATTGATCTCCAAATTTCTTAAAATTTTCGGCAGCACTTCCTTTGAAAATACGAAGTTTACTCTGATACATAGATACATACAATTCCAAATTTCTCATCAATCGTATATGTATATACGAAACATCCCATGCAGTAGTATATATCACAATTTCGGCTTGACATCGCCTACTTAAATTCTCACACGTTTATTTTAGGGATACAACACAAGATAACAATTCAAGAATTTGCTTAAGGATAATCTCTTTGTATCACCATCTAACATAAGCCAACCCAAGATACTACCCATTAAGAGTTCCTACACAAATCTACATATATATACATCATCTCCATGTACATGTATATAACTACATTACTTAATTACAATCAATAAAGAAGTTTGATAGCCCACATAATGAATGTTGTTCACCCTTTCAGTACCCTATTCTTGCCTTTAGCTGCTATTTATCCCTGGCTTGAAAAATCATGAAGCTATAGGGGGGTGAGCTCGACAGCTCAGTGAGTGGAGTCAAATTTCATTCATAATTGTAGCATGGCATTAACAATGCATATTATTCATGATACATGAAAATAAGATGAGTATGGCACATAAAGTATGTGATACCGAATGCTTCTACTTGATTTTCATTTACTTCCAGTTAATAATCAATTTATACTAATAACTGTACACATGACCAGTATCAGATGTATTCACTATCATATACAATAACACATCTAACATACCGTTAGTGTCACGCACACACACATACATATCTGTCACACATAGCCATTCATTTTCAATCATTTGAACGTTGCATATATATATATATATATATATATATATATATATATATATTATATATATATATATATATATATATATATATATATATATATATATATATATATATATATATATATATATATATATATATATATATATCTTAGCACCGTCTTCGCACTCCGCCCTGCATACGGGTCCCTTCCTCCATATACATACACATATTTATATAGCACCGTCTTCGCACTCCGCCCTGCATACGGGTCCCTTCCTCCATATACATACACATATTTATATAGCACCGTCTTCGCACTCCGCCCAGCATACGGGTCCCTTCCTCCTCAATAAGACATATATGTACACATACATCCAAATACCCACAAAATCGGCACATTCAATTTCATATGGCTCATGTACAAAGCACATCATTTCATGTATGGAGTGATACTCTAAATGAGTACTTGCCCATTACCATGTATTCTTATGCAAAATTAGTATCCTTGTCTTAACCAAACATATCACATATACATATATGTACAAAATCAAATAACATACACTAATCACATTCATGTCACCCATAATGAATTCTATTCCGTAACATGCATGTCAATGCCATTGTGAACTATACTTCGAAATGCAAGCCGCATATGAAATTTGGCAAAATGCTAAATCAACAAATTACTAACATATTTGCAATTTAGTATAAAGCGGTCCAATTTATTTAAAAACCCCACTCACCTTCAAGTTGAGCGTTCTACAAGGGAGGTTCGTACCGAGCATCGCCTCGTGTTTCCTTTCCGAATGATCACATCGGACTTCGATATGCCAATCCCCCTATTTGATAGTAGCAACAACGTCACACATATAACTCTTAGATGAATATCAAGTAAATTACAATGTTCTCGTAGGGGATACTTATTTGGTAATTACGTATTGCTAGCCTCTTACCCTTGAAATTATACCAACAAGATTATTATGGCTATATCATTCTTTCTAACACAATAATATATTTCTAATTAATACTTACATGGAGTCCAATACCCCAACCCCAATTCTTACTATTAAAACAATATCACATGGCCATATTCTATTAAAATATTCTTGCCCACAATATTCATTTAATTAATAACCTAACCCAACAAATTCTCACCTTCATTCGGAGAGTTCTTCGCAAATCTTTTAGCGTCCACACGAACCCAAACCATGATCCTATTCAAGAGATCAACAAGATATCTTTTAGTATTAGATTCACCAATAACCTTGAAGGTTAATACTTATTTCACACACTAATTCTCTGTTAAACTTAAATCAGAATTTATTGAGGTATTAGATGAATTCACCACAAAAAAAATCAGATCTAGGGCAGAATTTACCTTTAAAAACTTGTCTCTTTTTTTTTTTATAGAGAAAACTTCCCTTTTCCCCTCCTCGATCACCCCTAGCTTGGAGGCCGCCGGCGGCGGCCCGCGCGCCGCGGCCGGCGCTGGCCGCGGCCAGGCAGGGCTGGCCGCCCCCCTTTCTCCACTCCTCGAGGTCTCTCTCTCTCTCTAGAAGCTTAAGGATGGGGAAAAAAAGAGGAGATAAGTTTGAGGGTTCATCTAGGAGAGAAATGGGTTCTAGGGTTTCAAGAATTGAGAGGTTGAAGAAATGTGAGGTGAGAAATTTTGGGCTGAAAATTAGTGATTTCAGTTCCTTCCTATTTACAAGTTTGCCACACTCCATCTCTTGCCAAGTGTCCTTGTACAAATAAAGGGCATCCTAGCCCTTCATCCATTGCTCACATGCTCACCTACCCCCTCCACTAACTAGTATTTTTATTAAACTAAGGGGGGTATGGTTGGTGGGGGGTATGTATATACATCATGTATAAATATTTTCAAGTATATGAATATGTGACACCTTGTATATACATGGTTATCCCTTACATACATCTATGATATATTTACATCTCACATATTTGTGATAATTTATTAACACCAATTTCTCCTTTGATTATCCAGAAAATTTAATTATAGATATATAAATTACAATTTGCATTGTAACACTAATTCAAGATTAAAGTGTGCCGAAGATTATAGTTATCAGTCCCAATTATCCACCATTAACTCATGGCTGAGAATTAAAATATTCTTTAGGAAAAGAAATAAATATTAAAAATTTCGGGATGTTACATTCTACCCTCCTTAAGAAAGTTTCGTCCTCGAAACTTATTGCCATTGGAATAAGGTAGGGTTAAATATTTATAATTCATCTTCCGGTTCCATGTAACGTTTACAATTTACACTTGACTTAAAATCTGCACAGGTTTCTAACTATAGAATATATCCCTTTCGAATTTCAGCTCACCTCTGTTTGTATGAACTTTGGCAGCTCAACTTCCAGGTTATGCAAGGAATATATAAAAATTCTATGCTGAAATATAACAAGGATTCAATCCTTCACACGCGGATGTTGCTGATTGCCTCCATGCTTGATATAATAATTTTACTTCATAACCAATGATAGTTCATTTAAAATAATTTCCCACTTTATTTAAGGTCAAATCCCTTCTTAACATCAATCTTGCCCTCGGAGCTTTGTAACTTTGAATGTTTTTCCGGCGGTGAAGTCAGTCGGTAAAAACAGATCCAATTTAAACTCAGATATTCAATTGGTCTAAAGTGTTATGGATTCAAACTACTTTTCTGTCTGATTGTGTCACAATTATATCGGATATGCCTTAACAACAACTGAAATTTCTAGAGAACTCCCATATAAAATCCTGTGTCATGAGAAGTGGTTTACATTTTAATTACTTTAATTGTAGACTAGAACTTGCATCAGTTCCTCAAAAATATCTGTCATGATCCAACAAAATAGATAACAAAATTCAAACTCTCAATGGCTTTTATTTACTACTGTCTATCATTTAATACTTTATTGACTGGACGAAGTTAATTCAATCAAAGAATGCTAAAATCATGCCTTTCATCCACTTATTCATGATGCGATGAGTACACTAGTATCTGATCATCCTCCTTTCCGAGTTAGTTTCCCACCACAATTTACCAATTATAGGTAAGTTAGCAATCCTTCTATTACAGTTGACACAGAGTTTTTTTTTTTTTTTTTATATTGCAATAACTGTAACACTTTACTTATGCTCGTTGTTTTCTAAATAACAAGAATTTGTTCTAAGTCATGATAAATCCCAATTCTAACATAAATATACATTACTATTACCAAGGTTTCATTACTCTGATCAATACTTCTGGTGGTAAAGTTAATCGATATTCAACTGATTCAAGTTGATTTGTAGTATCCAATAGTTAAAGGCATCAGAGATCCAAATTTGCTTTTCACTGCAACTTGAGTTGCCCCAAGAATGTTTTGAGAATTGCTAGAGTCATTATTTCATATCATTCTTATCTGTCATGAGAAATTTTCATTCTTCACAATTATTCACTTCCTTCAACAATTTCCCGAACTATTATGATTATGGTTTTTGAGACCTTAACTATTAAAGGATTATTACATGCTTCCCATTATAATCTATCGTATTAACATCTTTTCTACATTACGAAGCCATCCCTCTTTACTCGCAAGAGGTGAGAAGTTGACTCAAATTATCTCTTAACTATATATTTAACTTCATTACAAAATCGACAGCTTAGGTTTTATACCCTATCATATGCTCGACGAATAAGTTATAATCACTGATATCATTATCCACATTTAGATGTCATAATGTATCAAATTTTTAATTTCTCTAATTTTGAAAGGATTACTCTGTGTAAATAGTGACTACCCATACCACAGGTACATCTTTGCATAAAATTCACAATAATTTATAATTATTGTTCTCATGAATGTTGTTACTTGATCAGGTTTCGTCTAGTGAATCCGAACGCTATTTCATGTTATTAGACATGATGGAACTTAGCGTAATATCTACGATAGTTGCAACTTGCGGTGAGCACCTGACTTGAGTCTGTATACAATATTGGTTGAGACAGAAGATAAGGGTTTCTTATTTATCAATATGACTCACCCACTGAAAAGCCTCTTACAAAAGTGCGAAATTTTTAAAATCTTTGATAAGGATCTGCATAATATTACCATGCAAGATTGTCTCACAATGTAACTTGCTTCTCAAATTTCACATACAATGATCATGCCACTGTACATACAAAACAAATGACATTCATACCATCAGTCCCTCAGCATACTGGTGGACTCACAATTATATACACAAGTATGCATTAACCGACTTATTAAACACTAGGGTACCTATGATTATGTCTCAAGATTCTCCAACCATGTCATCCTCTCCTCATTCCATATTCACATAGTATTAATTATCCCTATATAAGGATGCTTCTTCAAAGAGTAGCAATTTCATAATCCTTTCAGTATGACATATCCCTTACATTCTTGTATCTGAGACTTTGGTTATCCCACAATCCAGATTCTTAATAAGGTTCTTCTGTTCCGATTTATCTTGATTTGCCTGATATTTCAATTACTTTCATATTCCAGTGTCCCATATCACTGGCAGCTCATACTGAGGGCCCGCACCCCCAATAGAACGCATTCGAATCAAGACACGCGGTATGCCCTCATTCGAACGTATGAAAATAATCAATATCCTGCACTTCGAGATCAATCATATACGTCAGAACCGACTATCCCCCTTGGAAATTCTCATATACTGTCACGCTATCAATCAAACAATGTACACATACATACATATTAGTCTTATAGATCAATCCCAATGTGTAAATAACAATTCTAGATCACATTCCTATGCCTACACTTTCTAGGCCCTATGTCTTAGCCTTACTCCTCATTTCTAAACCTTTACTCTGATACCAACTGTAACGGTCCCAGTTTTCATAATTTTTCCATATATATAAACATTAAATTGATCCACAGATTATCATATTGATCTCCAAATTTCTTAAAATTTTCGGCAGCACTTCCTTTAAAATACGAAGTTTACTCTGATACATAGATACATACAATTCCAAATTTCTCATCAATCGTATATGTATATACGAAACATCCCATGCAGTAGTATATATCACAATTTCGGCTTGACATCGCCTACTTAAATTCTCACACGTTTATTTTAGGGATACAACACAAGATAACAATTCAAGAATTTGCTTAAGGATAATCTCTTTGTATCACCATCTAACATAAGTCAACCCAAGATACTACCCATTAAGAGTTCCTACACAAATCTACATATATATACATCATCTCCATGTACATGTATATAACTACATTACTTAATTACAATCAATAAAGAAGTTTGATAGGCCACATAATGAATGTTGTGCACCCTTTCAGTACCCTATTCTTACCTTTAGCTGCTATTTATCCCTGGCTTGCCCTGAAAAATCATGAAGCTATAGGGGGGTGAGCTCGACAGCTCAGTGAGTGGAGTCAAATTTCATTCATAATTGTAGCATGGCATTAACAATGCATATTATTCATGATACATGAAAATAAGATGAGTATGGCACATAAAGTATGTGATACCGAATGCTTCTACTTGATTTTCATTTACTTCCAGTTAATAATCAATTTATACTGATAACTGTACACATGACCAGTATCAGATGTATTCACTATCATATACAATAACACATCTAACATACCGTTAGTGTCACGCACACACACATACATATCTGTCACACATAGCCATTCATTTTCAATCATTTGAACGTTGCATATATATATATATATATATATATATATATATATATATATATATATATATATATATATATATATATATATATATATATATATATATATATATATATATCTTAGCACCGTCTTCGCACTCCGCCCTGCATACGGGTCCCTTCCTCCATATACATACACATATTTATATAGCACCGTCTTCGCACTCCGCCCTGCATACGGGTCCCTTCCTCCATATACATACACATATTTATATAGCACCGTCTTCGCACTCCGCCCAGCATACGGGTCCCTTCCTCCTCAATAAGACATATATGTACACATACATCCAAATACCCACAAAATCGGCACATTCAATTTCATATGGCTCATGTACAAAGCACATCATTTCATATATGGAGTGATACTCTAAATGAGTACTTGCCCATTACTATGTATTCTTATGCAAAATTAGTATCCTTATCTTAACCAAACATATCACATATACATATATGTACAAAATCAAATAACATACACTAATCACATTCATGTCACCCATAATGAATTCTATTCCGTAACATGCATGTCAATGCCATTATGAACTATACTTCGAAATGCAAGCCGCATATGAAATTTGGCAAAATGCTAAATCAACAAATTACTAACATATTTGCAATTTAGTATAAAGCGGTCCAATTTATTTAAAAACCCCACTCACCTTCAAGTTGAGCGTTCTACAAGGGAGGTTCGTACCGAGCATCGCCTCGTGTTTCCTTTCCGAATGATCACATCGGACTTCGATATGCCAATCCCCCTATTTGATAGTAGCAACAACGTCACACATATAACTCTTAGATGAATATCAAGTAAATTACAATATTCTCGTAGGGGATACTTATTTGGTAATTACGTATTGCTAGCCTCTTACCCTTGAAATTATACCAACAAGATTATTATGGCTATATCATTCTTTCTAACACAATAATATATTTCTAATTAATACTTACATGGAGTCTAATACCCCAACCCCAATTCTTACTATTAAAACAATATCACATGGCCATATTCTATTAAAATATTCTTGCCCACAATATTCATTTAATTAATAACCTAACCCAACAAATTCTCACCTTCATTCGGAGAGTTCTTCGCAAATCTTTTAGCTTCCACACGAACCCAAACCATGATCCTATTCAAGAGATCAACAAGATATCTTTTAGTATTAGATTCACCAATAACCTTGAAGGTTAATACTTATTTCACACACTAATTCTCTGTTAAACTTAAATCAGAATTTATTGAGGTATTAGATGAATTCACCACAAAAAAAATCAGATCTAGGACAGAATTTACCTTTAAAAACTTGTCTCTTTTTTTTATAGAGAAAACTTCCCTTTTCCCCTCCTCGATCACCCCTAGCTTGGAGGCCGCCGCCGGCGGCCTGGACGTCGCCGCCGGCGGCCCGCGCGCCGCGGCCGGCGCTGGCCGCGGCCAGGCAGGGCTGGCCGCCCCCTTTCTCCACTCCTCGAGGTCTCTCTCTCTCTAGAAGCTTAAGGATGGGGAAAAAAAGAGGAGATAAGTTTGAGGGTTCATCTAGGAGAGAAATGGGTTCTAGGGTTTCAAGAATTGAGAGGTTGAAGAAAATGTGAGGTGAGAAATTTTGGGCTGAAAATTAGTGATTTCAGTTCCTTCCTATTTACAAGTTTGCCACACTCCATCTCTTGCCAAGTGTCCTTGTACAAATCAAGGGCATCCTAGCCCTTCATCCATTGCTCACATGCTCACCTACCCCCTCCACTAACTAGTATTTTTATTAAATTAAGGGGGGTATGGTTGGTGGGGGGTATGTATATACATCATGTATAAATATTTTCAAGTATATGAATATGTGACACCTTGTATATACATGGTTATCCCTTACATACATCTATGATATATTTACATCTCACATATTTGTGATAATTTATTAACCCAATTTCTCCTTTGATTATCCAGAAAATTTAATTATAGATATATAAATTACAATTTGCATTGTAACACTAATTCAAGATTAAAGTGTGCCGAAGATTATAGTTATCAGTCCCAATTATCCACCATTAACTTATGGCTGAGAATTAAAATATTCTTTAGGAAAGAAATAAATATTAAAAATTCCGGGATGTTACACGGGACCACGGCCCAGGATTGTTCCGTTGCTTGGTGGACGGAACCTGCCGCAAGGCGATCAGGAGGGTCTTATAGGATGCCCTTATCACGATGGTACCAAGAAGGAGGGAGCCAGCACTCCCCTCGGTCGCCTGGAGGCCCACAGGTCAGACCGGAAGTTTTAGTTGCACAACATGCCTAATACCACTGTAAACACGAACATATACTGATAGCCGCAAGTTTCCCCCGACCCAATGTAAGTTGTCTCATTTTACGGTTTATCAGATAATTATCAGATTTCGGGAATGAGCAGGAACAAGTCAGGAATATCAGGAATACAGGTATCTCAGGAGTACAGTATGTACTATAATATATCAAGATGAAAACATGATGTCAGGTTATCATTCCCGTTATCGTGATAATTATGAGAGTCAAGTATATCATGCAGGGTGTCAAGTGATAGCATGACAAGAGGGTGATATTCGTCAAGTGACAAGTCATGTAATAACCAGGGGCAATTATCAGATAGTAGCTAAGCATAATCGAGTAGAGCTAAGCAAGCTGGAGGCACAGACAGCTAACAGTGTTTAACACTGGAGCGTCTGGCAAGATTACCGGGACAACTCAGCGTACAGTGCGAGTAGCAAATCCGGCAGCATCTTACCTAGACGAATCTAGTGGTAAAGCGCTGAGGGCTAAGTATGCTCACCAGATGGAGCTGAGAAACCTGACGGTCTCAATCACTTATCTTTCGAGATAGTGAGAGACCGGAGGCCAAATGGTCTGGAGGCGGTGCTGAGAAACCTGGCGGTCTCAAATCACTTCTCTTTCGAGATAGTGAGAGACCGGAGGCTGAATGGTCCGCACGAGTTGTTCTATCCTATTACAAGCATTACAGTATATCAGTCCTGTTCAAGTGAAGACATGTCCACAGATTACAACACACACACCCGTACAACCACACCGCACTGATACAAAATATAACATAATAATGATTTTGATGCAAGTCCATTTTCTTGGCGAGGAAAGTTACTCGCCTAAAACGCCACTTTTGAAGCTTTGTCCGTCCGAATCTTCGAGAGAGGAAAAACACAAAGCGAGCAAAGGAAGGGGGCTTGGCCCTTGGGTGGCCGCCGGCCCTAGGGTGGTGAGCCAACCCTTGGTGGTGGCCTAGGAAGTGGCCGGCCCCAAGGAGAGGGAGGGAGAGAGGAAGGGAAGGTGATTTCTTTGGTGGTGGTGTTATTTGGTGAAGAAGATGGATTTTGGTGGAGTAATAAAAAGAAAGTGAAGGAGGTGATGTTTGGAGGTTGAAGTAGTGGAGATGGAGGTGGTGTTGTGATGGTGAAAGTGATGGTGGAAGTGAAGATGGTGGTGGAAAATAGTAGAGGTGATGGTGATGTTAGTTGTTGTCGTTGTAATCGTCACCGGAATGATTACCGGAATAATCGTGAACGATTATCGGAATAATCATCGGCGATGTTACCGATGAAGAAGAGCTCGGCCCCAATCCAAGGAGGGTGGCCAGCCCTAGAGAAGATGATAGGGTGGTGGCTTTGTGGAGAGGTTTGTTGTGGTGGTAGTTTTGGAGAAGGTAAAGGAGAAGGTGGAGGCTTTGGTGGAGTTTTTGGAGTTGTGGTGGTTTAAATGGAGATGGAGGAGGAAGAAGATGAAGGTAGGGTGTTAGAGAAGTTGTAGTGGTTGTGTTTGTGGTGGAGATGAAGGAGGAGTTGGTGGTGGTTAAAGTTTGGTGAAGAGAAAAATGAAGTGGAAAGATGAAGGAAGGTTTATATAGGAATTAGATTTGTGAAGGTGATGTAAAAAATGTTTAGAGAGGGGGTTCTTTTTGTAAAATGGAGAGGGTGAGGTGTCTCTCTCTTGGCCGGCCATGGTGATGGGAGAGAGGTTGGATATTTTGGAGAAGATATTTTAGTGTTTAGATATTTTTGGTGGAAAGTTGTAGAAGATAATGGAAGAATGGAGAATTTTGTAGAATTTGGTGGAAGGAAAAGGAAGGAAGAAAATAGGAAAAGGGAAAGAAAATAGAAAAAGGAAGATATTTTCATGGAAGAAAAAGGAAAATAATTAGAGTGGCGGATTCCCGGGATTCGGTTGCGGATGCGGAAAACTTTCGGAAAATACCGAAATCGTCCGAAAATCAAGTATCTCGGAACGACCCGCAAAATTCTCAAAAATCAAGAATATTATTCTAAGAATCATGGTGAAATTCGTTTCAATAAATTCTTTATATTTTTTAAATTAAAAAATCCTGGAATCGGCCGCCAATATCGGTCGACGCCAAGTCCGGCAGAAATCTGTTAAATTTTGAAAATTCCCAAAAAATGAATTAAGATAGTCAATATTATTCTAAGTAGATATGTGAAAGCGTTTCTCAAAATTTGACCCCAGTTGTAAATTAAAAAATCTAGGAATAAACCAGCGGTACCGATTAATCCCGATTTTAGGGTGTTTTATAAAAATAATTCAGAAAAAATCTGCAAAATCATGAAAAATCTAAAATATTGAGAAACAGTGTTTAAAATGAAAATTGACCCAATCTGATTACCAGAGAGATCAAATCATGTAGTACTTCCATTGTAAGAGAAATAAATAAGAGAAAATAATAATTAAAAATATAACAAAGTGTTTAAAAAATCAGGATACGCATCTGAGTACGTATTCTGAGGATGGGGTGTTACAGTTTCCTTAATATCCAAATTAAGTGATCTTTGTGAAGGAAACACATCTTTGAAAAATAAAATTGTTTTGGTGGAAAAACGAAAGGAAGTTATTTTTCAAGAAAATAATTCTTTAAAAAGAAAATTTTGTGAAAAGAAAAAGAAAGTTTTTGTAAAAAGAATAAGAAAAATGATTTTAAATCTCACCATGCTTTACATGCCACCATTGATAATAGTGAGATTAATTTTTTGAAAAATAAAATAAATTGTTTGAGCTCAACTTTGAGCTCATGTGCATTTAATCATAAGAGATTGGAGTCTTTATTTTCAAAGAAACAAACTCCACATATTCATGCACATTCTCATCATGCATATGCTTATGTTGCACGTCATGATCACACTCACACTCATAAGCATCCTAAGGTGTACAAATGTACACATTGTGGCCGCAAAGGCCATTTAGCAAAATTTTGTTTTGATAGATTACATCATATTTATTTTGCTAATCATAAAAATGTTTGGGTGCCTTACAAAGCTAACCCTCAAGGACCCAAGAAAAAATGGGTACCAAAACCCTCACCTTGTGTTTTTGATGTAGGTGAGGGCTCTCACACGACGTGAGAGAGATGGTGCCTTGATGGTGGATGCATGGACTTGAAGGACATATAATGGATGCACCGCTATCAAGGAGGTTTGGTGGGTCAACCACCATGTTTGGAGTTTTGGACATAGTTCCTTAGTTGATAACTATTTCTAAACTCTTAGTTTATTTACATGCTTATTCATTTTTGACATCATATAGCATGTTCATGTTTTTGTGCTTCATGTGGTAAATACTAGTTTAAATGTAGTTTTTATCAAAACTTGGATTTATACATGTACAAGCAGTGAGCAACAAATTGATTCATATATGTTTGCCCTTCATGCTCATTTGTACCCACTATATGCACATGTATAGCCTAGTTTTGATGATATCCTCATTTACACTTGTTTTGTCAATTTTTGTGTTTTTACTTCATGTATAGGTAATTTTTATTCAAATCTAATAAATATACATGTATATCCTTTTTGAGTCTCTTGCCTTCATGCAAATACTATTAACAGACTCTTTTATGTTTGGGACATGTATGCATATTGTTAGATTTAGATAAATCATACATATACCTAGAAGTTTGTTTTGTTTTAATGAAAAATAAATCTTCATGTTTTATTTGATAAAATAAAATGAATAATTTGTTTTGATCATTTTGAGCTTCATTGACTATTTTCATGAAAATGCTAATTACATGATTTTTGAACACTCACACCTTATTTGTTTATTCATGACTTTGTTTTCATGATTATTTTTGAGGTTTATGGACCATGAGTGCTTAAATTTTTATGTATTTAGTATGATTCATGAAAAACATATGATTTTATTTCATGTTTTTGAAGGATCTTTAACTAGTTTTTCAAAAAAAAATTATTTTAACTAGTTATTTATTCTTCTATGTTTATGAGATATACACATGATCCTATTATTGTTTCAATTAGTATCATTGAATCATTTCAATTGGTATCAATTTGACTTTATTTTTGTATATACTCATATTTTATTTTCTTATATATGTATGTATCAATTTCAATTGGTATACTCATTTTTCATACATATATATGAGTTATTTGTGCTTGAGTTAAATTGATTTTTACATGTTTAAAGCACAAAGTGATTTATGATAAGAATATAAAAATTTTAAGAAAAATTCTCAAGATTTGTTTTATTGAGAAAATTCAATTTTATAAGAAAAATTAAAATTTTTGATTTGTATTGCTTATATGCAAAGAGAGTTTAACATCTCTTCTACATATACATTCATGTTGAGTGTATTGTATATTGAGGAGCTTGACAACTCTTCTTTATGAGGTACACGTGTGTAGGGGGAGTTTCACATCTCTTCTTATGCATTACATATTATACGTTATGTGAATTAGGGCTTGTCATCCCTCTTTCATGTAATGTATATGTGTAGGGAAGTTATTTTACCGTCTTCCTCTTCATGAATGTATATCGCATATAACCTTTTATTGATTTATGTTTACCCCTTTATTGATTCTATGTTTATGACAAAAAGGGGAGACAAATTTGATGATTTTGTTTTTACTTTAACCCCTTTGTTGATGATTGACAAAAAGGGGGAGAAGTATTTGAGATATATGCATGTTTTCCTTACTTAAGTGGGAGAAGTATTTGTTTTCCTTGCTTAAGGGGGAGTAGTATTTGTGTTTATACATATATGTTTTGTTTTGCAAATAGGAGAAAAAGATTTTGTGATTTTGTTTTATGCTTGATTGGCATGTTTACTCCTTCATTTGCATACATGTTTATGAGCATACATTGCATATTTATTTATTTATGTGTTATGCATGAGTTAAGGGGGAGCTTCTTTGAAGCTTTACTTTAATCCATGCATATATAACTTCATGAGTTTTGTCATCATCAAAAAGGGGGAGATTGTTGGCCCGAAGGCCCATCACTCTAGTTTTGATGATGATCAATTCATGTAGTTATAGTACTAATGATCTTGTGTTTAATTAGTGACAGATTTATGATCAAGATCTTAGTAGGTGCATAGCTTCAACAAAGGATTTGAAGGCAAGTTTTGGAGCTAGCACGGTTTGATTCAAGAGCTTGTGCATCAAGACCACATCAAGTATTCAAGAGGAGTCTAGCTCTATGGATCGTGTTTGGACCAAGTCAAGAAGATGAGAAGGCTTCAAGTGAAGACTTCAAGAAGATGAAGACTTGTGTCTAGGTTTATTTTTGTAAGATTTTGTTTTAGATAAAATGTAAAGGATAGAATAGTTGGTGGATTGCTCAAGTATACATATACACACACACTCTTGATAGTTTTGTTTTTACAAAAGATTTTCTATTTTACAAAATATCATTTTGGTTTTTGGTATGTCTTATATACATGTTTTAACCAAAACCATGTTTAGAGCTTAATGTCAAAAACATAGATATTTCACCATGTTTGTGTAGTGGATCATATCCATACACCATATGCTTTCAAAGTTGTTTAAATATCTTGTTTTTGTATTTGGTGAAGTTATAGAAAAACAAGTTTTGAAAAATCAGGTTTGGAAAAATACTATTTTTCATTTGAGCCAATTTTTCCAACTTACAAAAATAGTCCAAATCATTTATAACATGCCTTGATTTTGTGCAAGCATATTTGGTTATTAAAGTATATTGGTAAAACTATTTTTGTAGATTTTTCAGTATTTTATGGGATTTTATTTCAATCAAAAAGACCAAGTTTTAAATCCCTTTTCATTTCTGTACTGGCTTCAGCCGGTCGACCGGGACGGTCGACCGCAGCTTGAAGTTGGCCGACCGTCACGGTCGACCGACGTGCACAGACGTGCACGCCAGTTCTGGCAGGAGGCCGGTCGACCGACCCGGTCGACCGTCCAGAGAGCTCTGCTCTCTGGAAAGGCCCCGGCCGACCGGGCGGTCGACCGGACAGAGACTTGCTCTCTGTATCATGGCCTCGGTCGACCGACCAGTCGACCGATGGCACAACGGTCTGAAATATGACCGTTGGCCGGTCGACCGGGCGGTCGACCGACAGTTCTGTCAGGCCTCCAACGGCTAGTTTTTTCCAACCCTATAAATTGGGGCATTTGGGGGCTATTTTGATTAAGATTTTTGGAGACTTTTAGAGCCAGTTTTTCCTACTCTTTTAAGAGGTTTTTCTCCACAAAATTTAGAGCCAATACTTCCAATTAAAAGGAGAGTTTATCAAGAGTGTTTTAAAAGAGATTTCTTGAGTTTTCCTCCACCATTCTCATCCTTGTTTCTCTCACACAAACACTTGAGCAACCCATTGATTATTCATCTTATAGGAGTGTTGTAATGAGAGTTTTTATTGGTGATCAAAGTGTTTAGATCACCAAGAGATCTTTTCTTGTTCCTTGAGGAGGCGGACGAGTGCGTTCGCGGTGGTTTCGAGTTCGTGTGTGAACTCTTTGTTTGAGGTGCGGCCCCGGCGAGCCGGTGGGCTTGCGGTGTGTACGGACTAGGGAGTCCGAGAGTTGTAGGTGTTGCGGCACCGAGTGATCCGGTGGGATCGATTATAGTGGAAATCCTTCGTGTGTCGAAGGCGGGGATGTAGAGCAAGTGTGCTCGAACCTCGAAACAAATCCCTTGTGTTTGTGATTGCTCACTCTCTCTCTCTCTCTCTCTCCTTGTCTTTTGTTTATATCTTGCATGCTATTATTGTGCTTATCCTTGCATGCTTGATATACTTGTGTGCTTAATTGTTATACATGCTTGGGTTTGTTTGCTAACACTTGTATTTAACCAAGAGAGCCAACGCGGCACCTCAACCCTTATCTAGGGGAATCTAGAGGAGTTAGTCCAGAGCCCTTCACGGGGAATTCGGCTACACTCTTGTGTTATACGTGGTGTTTAGTTGAAATAGTTTGTTTAGGTCATATTAGTATTTACTTCCGCATTATTTGGCATTAAGTGACCATTAGATTAGCCATCACCTATTTACCCCCCCCCCCCTCTTGGTGATCCTACATTTTATACATGTCTCATAATTTTTCCAAAATTTTATAACAAGTTTAGAATATGTATTTCATTACCAATACATTGTTATATTACTTATAAAATCGATACAAAATATTTTGAAAAATATTTGAAACTCAAAAACTATCCAGAAAACTATTTCAGGCCAAGTTGGTCGACCGGAAATCGACTGGTGCCTATTTCAGTCAAAACGGTCGACCGCCCGATCTACCGGGCCTTTGGTCAAGGGGCGTGCACGTTTGTGCACATTGTCGATCGACCGACCGGTCGACCGCTAACCTTGCGGTCGACCGATCAGTCGACCGACTAAGAGACCCTAATCAGCATTATTTTGTCACATTTTTCATGCCAATATTCATCTATTATTTGTCTATAAATAATGCTACTCGGATATTTTTAGTAGTATTTTGCAGAGTAAGCTATCAGATGAAGACTGGATCACAAAAGCGTACTTCGGTAACTGTAAAATATGCAATAGAAGATTGAAGGCGAGATGGAATACTTGACACTGCAAGTATTACTTTACCACACTGAAAACAGACGTCAAATAAATTTACAGTCAATTCAGAGAAGTTTGAAGATAGTTGGGGTGAAAACGTAATTTTGTTAAGTTCAGGAGTCAAAATGTAATTTGACATGAAATAGCTTTTCTGCGTAATTGAATAATCATTGTGGACTTCTTTATAAATGATCAAACCCTAATTCTATAAATAACCGGTTAGGATTAGGGGAGACTTTTATTGTAATACAATCTTTTTTCCTTCTCAGTAATTTTCTATTAATTTTTTCACCGCCTTTTCTTTTCTGCTCCGCGATCTATCTCCTTATTTTAGTTTGGGTTTCTTCGTTCTTCATCTTTGATTTCCCTACTCTAAAAGTGTTTCATCACGAGGCTGGATTTCCCCTCGACTCACGAGCACCAGAAAGACGACAGAAAATCAATCGGAGGCACTGTTGCTCGCGGGTGGGGTCCACACGAGGCTGACCACAGAGCAGAGTCTCTTTTGAGCGCGACTTGTTTCCTCAGATCTCGCGCAAAGAAGAAGACAGACAACCACTTCTTCCTTCATCCACACTAGAGAGAGTGTGTGGAGGCCATCTTGCTCTGTTCAACGCACAAAGCATAATTAGAAGTGCGGGGTCCACTCAGGTTTGGTTTTTGTGGAGCGTGCACAGGGGAGAGGCGCGGCTCCTACATCAAATTCAAACGTAATTAATGTTTTAGAATTAGTTAATTAATTTAGTTTAGATAATTAATTTAAGTAAGTTAATTCGTTTAATTAATTATTTCTCGTTATAGTTAGCTTAATTAATTTACATATTTGACCATGCACCACTTATTAGATTGTTGTGCTATTATTTGCACCATGCGTAGCTAGATTATTTGCAAGTACATAGCGTGAATAACCTTGGCTACTTTAGTATGATCAAATTTTAGTCTCTCACTTAAGTATATTGGACACATTAATTGAGTTAAATTTAACAAGAATGAATTTCTAGAAAGTGATAATTTGACAGGTTATGTATTAGAGATCAATATTCCATGCTTAGAGTTTATTTTCCCAATTTCGCAATTTATTTAATTATCTTTGATGGATTATCTGATTGAAAATAATATCATGTGCTTAAACTAATATTTTAGAATTACATAACTGTTAGGGATATGAAGTTAATGTCGTGTGATTGACTTATTGAGAGACAATAATTAACCACATGAATAGTAATCTAAGGGATTCAACCCTAGGTTGTTGATACCTTTAATTGATAAACTTGATCAACATCCTTCTCCAAACATTTTCTAAATCTGCCTAATTAGTACTAGGAATACCTAAAAGACACCTTCCTGTGGACTGACCCTTAAGTGCTACAATGGTCAATCATGAACTTGCGATTAATTTAAAATGTGGAGAGAAGTTTTCCCATCAAGTTTTTTGCGTCGTTGTCAGGGATTGGTGTTTTCTTTGGTCTTAGCACTTTTACTGAAAAATATAAAATAAATAAATAAATAAATAAATTTAGTGTAATCCACACATCACACTTTCCAACTAGATACCTACGCTAATATATGTCAGCTTGGGTACGTGATTCAACAGGACGTCTAGTCAGCATAGAATCGAATGAGCTAAGATGACTGACCCTGTTCCACCTATTGTCCTTATGGACCGATGTTACCCACCTCGATCATCACACCCATCATGTATTAGATTGTTGGAAACCACCAAGAACAATTACGAGCTGAAGCCACAATATATAACGATGCTTCCTAAATTCTCCGATGCATATATGTTCATCAACGAATTCGAGGAGGTTTACGCAATGATGAAAATCCTGAGTGATGATGGAGTCAAACTAAGATTCATCTCTTTTTCACTTAGGGACAATGCTAAAAAGTTCCTATACAGTCTCACAACAAACTCAATCACTACTTGGGCAGAGTTTGTTGCGATCTTTCTGAAAAAGTTTTTCCCAATGCACAAGACTACAAGAATTCGGTATGAAATTAATTAATTTAGACAACGGGACAAAGAACTATTTTGGAGATACCTAGAAAGATTTAAGAACCTTCTACCCCACCATGCCATAGAAAAGTAGCGTCTCTATCAGATAATCTATAAGGGTGTCGATTACAGTTCAAAGACCCTTCTTGAATCCATGAATCACAGTGATTTCATGAGGATGACAGATGATGTTACATGGAAATTTTTTGAAGAAATGGCAGGAAAAAACATGCAGTCAGAAGGGCTCAATGAGAAGCCACCTGCCACAAACTCAACTACCACATCAAGGAGTGGCGTACATTCGATTAAAAACTCCATTGAAGCCGAAACAAAGATGGTAACATTAATGAGAAGGATTGAAATGTTGGAAAGCAAGGGGACTCCTCAGCAGTCGATTAAGTAAATCAGACATCTGTACCAAGTTATTTTAACTATCAATCTCCAACTCATGTCATGAAAGATTGCCCGTTCCTTCCAAACCCACTGATAAACAATCAAGGATAACAGTTAAACGCCACCTTTAGCGACGAAGGAATGATTCATATACACCAACATACAATCCATGGTGGAAGAATCACCCTAACTTTTCATGGAATCAGGATATCAAGAAGGGGCAACAAGTGCAACCCAACCAAGTGGTTCACAGTATGCTAGGCCAAACGCATTCCCTTATCAACACAACAACAACCAGCCTTTGTGACACCATAATCCACTTCAATATATGCAAATCCATCAATGCCACAACCCGGATTTGGGAGCGAACAAAAGTTGAACACTATGGAGAAAAACTTCAACTCATTTATGCAATCGACAAATCAGCTGTTGCAGTCCAATCAACAAGCCATACAATAACTCACGTTGCAAGCGAGTAAGATGTCTTCTCAAATGAGTGAAAGAGAAAGAGGGACTTTCTCCAGCTAACCTGAGATTAATCCCAGGGATACCAGAGCTAACAATAACGCTTCAAATTCAGCTGACTGAATGCGGTCCACGTATTACAGTCGGGAAAAGAAGTGGACAATCAAGTGGAAGTCCCCAGTCCTACAAAAATCAGTTGATCTGATGACAGACCCTATCTTCAGGCTCTAGCAAAGCGAATGACAAAGAAGATGAGGAAGTTATTGAGCCTACATATGATCCACCGACTCCTTTTCCAAACATGCTCTGATCCAAGAAGAAGATCACACAGATAGAGAAGATTTTAGAAATTTTCAAGAAAGTCAAAGTGAATATTCTCTCCTCGAAGCTGTTGAACAGGTTTCATCATATGCAAAGTTCTTGAGGGACCTGTGCATAAAGAAACGAGATCATCAGACTCCTAAGAAGGTCTTCCTCGTTGCAAATATCAATGAGATCATAAAGAGCACAGTGCCAGTGAAATATAAGGATCCTAGATGTCTGGCTCTATCTTGCACTATTGGAACCACAGTGATCGACAAGGCCTTACTAGATTTGAGGGCGAGCGTCAACTTGCTTCCATATTCAGTTTATAAGCAGTTAGGAGTGGTGAGTTAAAACTCATAAGGATTACCTTGCAATTAGCTGATAAATCGATGAAAATTCTAAAGGGTGAGGTAGAAGACGTGTTGATTAAGGTTGGAGAATCATATTCTTAGTCGATTTTGTTATCCTTGAAACTGCACCGGTGGAGAACCCAAAAGGGTAGAATCCTGTGATTCTTGGCCGACGTTTTTTAGCGGCATGAAATGTTTTGATCAATTGTCATAGTGGGTTGATGAAACTTACCTTTGGGAACATGACTATCGATCTCAATATTTTCAATCTTAGAAACCAGCAAAGCAATCATTCTGAGTAACCTTTTGATGTCAACATGATCCAAGGGATATCAAGCGAACATTTTGAAGATGAAGGATCAAACATTGAGTATCTTGACCAAGGGTCAGAGCTTGACGAAGTGGAACAAGGGTTTGATGAAGTGGTCGAACAAGCTAATCAGGTGTTTACAACTCACTGGGAGTCTCTCTTGAGTCACCGGATGAGGGAATTCGAGCACCACTTCGACCATCTGTGGAGGAGTCACCTAACTTCGAGCTAAAACCTCTCCCTAAAACATTAAAATATGCCTATTTAGGTAAGGATGAGAAGCTCCCGGTCGTGATAGCTTCCAATCTGAGCAAGAACCAAGAAGAATCCCTTTTGTCCTATTGAAGGATAACAAGGAAGATATAGTATGGACAATGGCTGATATAAAAGGGATATGTTCAACAATCGTCCAACATCAAATCCAGCTAACTGATAATGTCAAACCACGAAGAGACCCCCAATGCAGTATGAATCCTATAATGAAGGAAGTAGTAAGAAAAGATATTTTGAAATGCCTCGACAATGGAATCATTTATCCAATCTCTGACAGTTCATGGATGAGTCCAGTGCAAGTGGTGCCAAAAAAGTCAGAAATCATTGTGGTTAAGAACAATGATGATGAGTTTGTACTACACAAAATCAGACAGGATGGCGAGTGTGTATCGATTACAGGACGCTCAATACGAAAACGAGAAAGGACCACTTTCCTCTGTCGTTTATTGACCAGATATTGGCACGCTTAGCCGGACATGAGTATTATTGCTTTCTTGATGGATACTCCAGCTATAATCAGATTCTGATAGCTCATAGGATCAGGATAAAACTAAATTCATATGTCCATTTGAAACATTTGCATACAAATGCATACCCTTTTAGTTGTGTAATGCACCTGCAACATTCCAACGATGTATACTCAGTAATTTTTTCGACATGGTGGAAAGATTCCTCGAGGTGTTCATGGATGATTTTTTCATCTTTGAAGATTCCTTCTTAGAATGCCTTCACCATCTCAGTCTGGTTCTCGCTCGATGCAGAGAAAAGAAGTTGATATTGAATTGAGAGAAGTGCCACTTTATGGTCCAATAAGGCATTATTTTGAGCGTATAATCTCCAAGAAAGGAATTGAGATGGACAAAGCAAAAGTTGATTTGATAGCTCATCTCCCACCTCCTAAATCAGTTAAGGATATCAGATTATTTCTGGGGTATGCTGGTTTTTATCGACAGTTCATACAAAACTTCAGCAAGATTAATTACCCATTAACCAGCCTTCTCGCTAAGGACATCCCATTAGTATTCACCCCAAAATGCCTTGAGACATTTGAGATCTTAAAGAAGGAGCTAATCTCATCCCCTATAATTCATGCATCGGATTGGAGCCAACCTTTCGAACTAATGTGCGACGCGTCTGATTACGCGATCAGTGTAGTTTTAGGGCAGCGGATTGACAAACAGCCTTAAGTGACTATTACGCCAGTAGGACACTGAACGATGTGCAACTCAAGTACTCCATAACTGAGAAAGAATTCTTAATTGTGGTCTTTGCGCTTGAAAAGTTTAGATCTTACCTGATTGGCTCACTGATTACTGTTTATACTGACCACACTGCTCTAAAGATTTGTTGACAAAAAGGATGCAAAGGCAAGACTGATAAGATGGATATTGCTACTTCAAGAATTTGACCTTCAAATCAGGGACAAAAGGGGGACCGATAATCTGGTTGCTGATCATATGTCTCGTCTACCAAGCACTCCATCCTCTAATGTACCCATAAACGAACACTTTTCCGACGAACAACTGATCGCCATGATAGAAGAGCCATGATTTGCTGATATTGTCAACTTTCTTGTGACCAGGAAAATACATGTAGAATGGTCAAGACAATACAAATATAAGTTTCACTCTCAATTGAAGTACTTCTATTGGGATGATCCATATCTATGGAAGTACTGTCCCGACCAATTTTTAGGATGTGTGTTCTCGAAGAAGAACACAAGAACATCTTGTCACTCTATCACGACCAAGCTTGTAGGGGACACTTTGGAGCAAAGAAGACTACAGAGAAGATCCTACAATGTGGTTTTTATTGGCCCACCCTCTTTAAAGATGCTCACGAGTTTTGCAAATGTTGCACTGGCTGTAAACATGTGGGTAGGATCACAAGGAGGAATATGATGTCGTTACACCCAATATTAACAATCGAAATATTTGATGTGTGGGGCATTGACTTCATGGGACCATTCCCAAACTCATTTAGAAATATCTACATTTTAGTTGTTATCAATTATATGTCCAAATAGGTAGAAGTTGTGGTAAGCAAGACTAATGCCAATAAGGTTGTTGTCAAATTCTTAAAGGAGAATATTTTTCTCGATTTGGTGCACCACGTACAATTATCAGCGACATTGACACCCACTTTTGTAACTGTATTTTTGAGGCTCTGATGAGGAAATACTCGATTACTCATAAACTATCAACTCCTTATCATCCACAAACAAGCGATCAAATGGAAATGAGCAACAGGCAAATCAAACAGATTCTGGAGAAACAATAAATTTGAATCGCAAAAATTGGTCATTAAAATTGGTAAATGCCTTATAGGCATACCGAACTACTTTTAAAACTATCTTTGTCTTCGTATCGGCTTATTTTTGGGAAAGCATGCCATCTACCAATAGAATTAGAGCACAGAGCCATGTGAGCCAAATGACAGCTTGATTTTAACCTTGACATGGCAGGAGAACATTGAAAGTTTCAGCTCAACAAGTTGGATGAAATCAGGAATGAAGCATACGAGAACGCCAGAATCTATAAGGAAAAGACAAAAGTGTTCCATGACAAAGCAATTTTACGGAAGTCATTTACACCAGATCAGAAAGTCCTATTATATGATTCTAGACTGCATTTGTTTCCTGGTAAGTTGAGATCCAGATAAACGGGACCATTCGTAGTGCGTGTGATGTTTCTTCATGGAGCAGTGGAGATAGAAGATCCAAAAATGGTGCAGTGCTCAAGGTTAATGGGCAATGTTTAAAGCCATTATTGGAAATGTATGCGAGCGATAATGAGGAGGTTATGAGTCTTCATGACCCACAATACGCTGGATGAGCAATTCATGTATTGTATCTGTATATTTGTATATTATCTAAAAAAACTAGCATACTTATCTATGTCTTAGATACTAACAAAGCAAGTAGAAAAATTAAGAATATGACAGACCCAGATATAGACCACAAACTTTGGGATGACGAGAATGGTTTTCTAGACTACAACTCGCCATTTTTGGAATTTGGTTTTGATGAAGGAGAGTTGGTGAATGAATATGTTAATCAAATTATGCAACCAATTGCTACCGACACCGAATTTCGTCTAGGTATTCATACTTGGCAGCACAGGCTCTATCCACATATGCCAATGCATGAGATTTTGTGGGGTTGCAAAACCTTGTATTGCCCTCACATACGGAAAGCAGGATGAGTTGGAAAAACCAATGAGATTCCTGCTACCAACCCTGAATGGTGAATCCGACCAGGAATCTCTAATTGCTAATCAGGGTAGCGCAGGTGAAGGTATGTATATTTTCATTATAATCTACTTCATCTTCATCTACTTATTTTAGGATTTTTCATAACTTTAGAGAGTCAGTATAGTGTTTAAAGTCTTTTATTTATCTCTTTCTCTAACTTTGGTGTCAAGTTGTCTATAACTGTTACAGAATAAACAGGAATGCACACATAGAGAGCAGTCTTTTGATTATCTCTATGATGATATATCTCTTAGTGCACTGTAAGTTATCTATAATTCTAACATATTTTATAAATTCATCATTATTCCTGTATGCGTGGATTGTCTGATTATTATAATCATGTGCATAATTTAAGAGTGCATCTTTTATCTCTATATTCATTTGCATGCATGAGGATATGACACATTTTAAGTGTGGGGGGGGAGGGGGGAGATTCACACATTTCTTTTCTTTTAGGAGTCTTTTTGGCTTTAATGTTTTGGTTTTATTTTATTCTCTTTCTTTACTTTATCTTTATTTTCTTTTAAGCGTCAAAAAAATTCCTTTATCTTTATTTTCTTTTAAGAGTCAAAAAAATGAAAATTTTCTACGGATGATCAGCTAGTATGTGAGTGATTTAGTATCTATAAGTGGATTTTAAAGGTAAGATCAAGATGAAAGAGTTATAAAATCTTAAAATAAAGATTAAAATTTAGAACGGATATACCATCTAAACTTAGTCTAAGTGATTATGTACCCAATGACACTTACAATATTAAGTTCATAGGCTTGGAATATTGATTACAAATAAAATACTAAAAAAATACTAAAAAAAGATATAGTAAAATATTATTATAAAGCCTTGTCCTGTGGCCTTAGTTGCTTGAGTGATTAAGTCCGTAGGAGTATTTTTACACATATTGCCCCAAAATCGTCTAGTTTGGGAGCATTGGCCTAAAGCTCGCTATATGGATAGCTAAGAAAGCCTAATAGGATAAGACAATATAAAATATAATAATTTTGATTATCAATTAGTTAGGTGTCTTGGCCTCATGAAGCCTTGATATCTATGCGAAAGATAGTTAAAAATTCCAAATATATATATATGGGGTTACTGTACCTCAGCTAACAACTGAGAGAGTTTCTCAGCTGGCATGACGTGGCTTCATATTAGCCGCAGAGAAGTCAAAAATTTAGGCAGTAAAAGTAGTCCCTCAACCACTTTTCGTTGCCCAATAACTAAAATACCCTCAGTTTCACTTTTAATCGGCTACAACTGTTCCTCCACTTAAAAAATTACAGATCTGAAAATTTTGAGTTTTTTCAAATAAAAAAATTACAGATCTGAAAATTTTGAGTTTTTTCAAACAAAAACATTACATATCTTGATTACTAAATTTTAGAAAAATAATTTATTTTAAAAGAATGCAACCATGATCGCATTGAAGTTCAAGTTTTTTTTGAAAGATATTTTAATCACAATAAAAATCTATTACTGCGACTTGAAACAATTTATTTTATTTTATTTTTTTATTTTCTGAAACTGCAATCGAAGTCGCAGTTTCTGAAAGAAAAATTTTGGATTTAAATTTTTAATATCAGTTTCACTTTTTAGATTTATTTTTATTTTGCATTGCGACCTTTGGTCGCATTATTTTTTTCGACCTTGCTAAGCTAAATAGGATATTGCGACCATGGTCGTAGTCTTATTAAATAAGAGTCGCAGTCAATTGAAGCAGTGACAATAATTTCGTAAGTTAATTAATTAAGATCATTATAAGATTGCGACTTTGGTCGCAGTCTTATATAACAGCAGTTTCTTTGAGAATGTTTTGTTTGATAACAAGGCGACCTTGGTCATAATATCTTTTATTAAATAATCTAAATATAATACTGCGACTATGGTCGCATTCTTATGAAACAAGAGACATAGTCAATTGAAGCAGTAAATAAGATCTCAAAAGTTAAGTAATTAAGATGGTTAGAAGACGGCGACCGAAGACTGCGACATTGGTCGTAGTCTTATGTAATAGCAGTCTTTTTGAAATGTTTTGCGACCAAGGTCGCGGTCATTAATAAATTTTAATTGGACTGCGACTTTGATCACATTTATAATAATAAGTTATCAGATAAAATTGAATTCTGTGATCATAGTCGCAGTATGAAATTTCATCTTCAAACCATTTGTTTTACAAGACAGCGACCAAGATCTGACAGCGTGAGGAGACACAGAGAGATAGACATATAAAAAGGGGAGAAAAAATAATAATAAAGAATATAAAACTAATACATCATTCTAAGAAAAGACAAACGATAGGGGTTTTTAGTAATTTCAATTATTTTCAAAAGCGGGACGTCATTTTAGATTGTCGAATTATGTAGCTCATAATGTGCCACGTCACCGTAGGCTGTCAGGGAATCTCAGCTGTCGGCTTGATATCTTTAATTGACAAACTTGATCATCATCCTTCTCCAAAAATTTTCTCAATTTGCCTAACTAGTGCTAGGAATACCTAAGGGACACATTCCCTGTGGACCGACCCTTAAGTGCTACAATGGTCAAACGTGCACTTGCGGTTAATTTAAAACGTGGAGAGAAATATCTCCATCAAACCTTAACTCTAAGTTAGAACCGGTCGACTGACCTTTTGTTTTTTCATTTTAATCTAAAGAGCGGTCGACGGGGCCAACGACCCTTTTCTGGATGAGCTATCGGTCGACTGACAGTCTGCCAGTTGTCCATAATGGTAATTTTTTGGATCTGTTTTGTTTTTAGTGGATTCCAACGGCATTTTTGGTTTCGAAGTATCTAAACACTGTAGATCACCTAAAGGGGGTGAATAGGTGACTAGCTAATCTAATGATAACTAATGCAGAGTTAAAAACTATTTAAGTAAATTAAAAACTATTATACAAAATACACTAAGTATAACACAAGATTGTATCCGAATTCCCGGTGAAGGACTCTGGACTATCTCCTCAAGATTCCTCTAGATAAGAGTTGAGGTGCTGTTATGGCTCTCTTAGTTGAATACAAGTGTGAGCAAACAATCCCAAACATATATCAATTGAGCGCAATATATCAAGCATTTAAAAGAGGTAAACGACATAAGCATGCAAGATATAAACACAAGTGAGAGATAGAGAGAGCAATCACAAACACGAGAGATTTATTTCGAGGTTCGAGCACCCTTGCTCTATGTCCCCGCATTCAACGCTATGAAGGATTTTCACTAAAATGATCTCGCCGGATCACTTGATACCATAACACCTATAAGGAATTCACACTAGAACTCTTGGACTCGCTAGTCCCCTCATTTATTCCCGCAAGAACAAACACACGCAAACACACTAGCTTGTCAAGACCACACCTCTACACCGAGCTCCCACAAGAACTCGAAATAACATGAACCCGCAATTTCCCCTCCTCAAATACAAGATTGAACACTTTGGTGATCTCAAAACTTTAATCACCTAAAACCCTCTCACAACAAAGATCCCTATAGGATTGATATAGCAAATGGAAAATTCAAGTTGCGTGAGAAAAACTTGGATAGATTTTGTGGTGAAAAACTCAAGAAATCACTTTTGAAAACCTCTTGAAAAACCCTCCTTTTGATATGCAAATATTGGCTCTAAAATATGTGGAGAAAACCACTAATATAGGTAGGAAAAACTAGCTCAAAAACCCTCTTCAAATCTTGTAGAAAACAGCCCAAAATAGCCTCATATAAATATGCTCTAATAACTAGCCATTGGGGACAACTCAGCAGGAAATCCTGCTGTCGGTCGACCGCCCGTCGACCGGCCAACGGTCAGATTTTTGACCGTTGTGTCACTGGTC
This sequence comes from Agave tequilana, assembly GCA_038442645.1. NCBI lineage: Eukaryota > Viridiplantae > Streptophyta > Magnoliopsida > Asparagales > Asparagaceae > Agave > Agave tequilana. The sequence goes on from JAVJIF010010574.1 coordinate 176,492, forward strand.
GACCACCTGGTAGACGGGGCTGGATCCAGAGAGTAGAGCTCTCTGGCCGGTCGACCGAGGCCGGACCAGATAGCAGAGCTCTCTGGACGGTCAACCGCCTGGTCGACGGCCCACCAACCAATTGGCCGTTTGTGCATGTCGGTCGACCGCTCGGTCGACTAACTTCTTGCTTGATCGACCGTCAGTCGACCGCCAGAAGACCTGGTCAGATATTTTTAGGGATTAAAACTTGATTTTATATTTTCTTATACAAGCCCATAAAATCACTAAAAATCTACAAAAAATGAGTTTTTGAAATACTTTGAAGTACAAATATGTGTGATAAAAAAATAACACATATTACAAACTTTTTGAATCATTTTTGTCATATAAAAATTTTGGCTAAATAAAAATCTGTATTTTTCAAAAATAATCTCCAAATTGAAAAATGATTTTTTTAAAACTTCTCCAAATACAAAATCAAGATATTTTAAACAGTTTTGAAGCTTCATGTGTATGGATATAATCCACTACTCATATGAGATGAAATATCTATATTTTTGACAATAAGCTCTAAAATAGTTTTGATAAAGTACATGTATACTTTGAAGCTTAAAAATCAAAACGGTATTTTCTAAAACACATATAAATTTTTGTGTATGTGTAAATGAACTTTGAGCAATCCACAACTACTCTATTCTTTACATTTTATCTAAAATAAATCTTAACACTTACAAACATGACATAAGTCTTCTTGAAAATCTTCTCTTGAAAATCTTCTTCTCCTATTTTGACTTGGTCCAAACCTTGATCCAATAAGCTAGACTCCTCTTGAGTACTTGATGCAACCTTGATGCGTGAGCTCTTGAATTAACATGTGCTAGCTCCAAAACTTGACTTCGAATCTTTTGTTGAAGCTAAACACCTACTAAGATCTTGATCAAATATCTAGATAAAATAAGCATAAGATCATTAATACTATAACTACGTGAGTTAATCATCATCAAAACTAGAGTGATGGGCCTTTGGGCTAATAATCTCCCCATTTTTGATGATGAGAAAACTCATGGAGTTATATATGCATGGATTAAAGTTAAACTTCATAGAGCTCCTCCTTAACTCATGCATAGCAATAAACAAATAGATAGTCAATAAAGTGCATAAACTAAACAAAAACATTTATACATAAACAAGGAGATAAACATGCTAAACTCACCAAATTCTTTTCCCTTTTTTGTATAAACAAAACATATATGTATAATCAAGAAAATAAACATGCATAAATAAACTCTCAAAATTATTCTTCCCCCTTTTGTCAATTCATCAACAAAGGGGCAAAAATAAATCAAACAATAAAGATATATACGCAATATACATTCATGAAGAAGAGAAATGTGAAGTTAGTTCCCCCTGCATACATGCATTATATGAAGAAGGGATGACAAGCCCTTAACTCACACAAGGCATAATATACAATGTATAAGCGGAGATATTAAGCTTCCCTTACACATGTGTACTACATAAAGAAGAGATGTCAAGCTCCTCAATATAAGTACACTCAACATGAATTTATATATATAAGTGATGTTAAGCACCCCTTGCATATAGGCAATATATGTCAAAATATTTTACTATCACTTTAAAACAAATTTTGAATTTTCTTTAAGTCAACAAAAGAAATTTTGATACCACTTATAAATAAACAAAATTTTAAGATATCACTTGTAAATAAACAAAATTTTAAGATATCACTTGTAGGTTATTGATACAACTAGAAATATCTTGCTAATTATTGACACCAATTGAAGAGTAAAATATATTTTGATACAATTAAATGTCAATTGAAATACCATTGAAAACAATGCTTAAGCTTATAAAGATACCAAAAAAAATTAGTCAAGCTTAGCATAAATTTGTGCTTTAAACATGTAAGGATATTATAAATGAAGCACAATCAAAACATATATATATGTATAAAAAAAAATACCAATAGGAATTGATATTATTTGAAATTTAAAGCATACATATATAGAAAACACATATGAGTATACAAAAATAGAATTATCATGTAAATCATGTGTATATCTCATACCTACCACCCTTTTCATGCACATGTTTAAATAGATTTTCAAATTTGAGCATATAAGGTATGGTCGCCCATCCAACCGCCCTTTAAGGGTAAAAGTTTTCAAAAACAAGATTTAAAAAATAATTGTATATTAAAAACACAACCAATTGAAGAATAAATAACTAGTTAAAGTAATTTTTAAAAAACTAGTTAAAGATCCTTCAAACATAAAATCAAATCATAAGTATCTCATGAAACATTACTAAATACACAAAAATTGATACTCGAAATCTATAAAGCTCAAAAAATGTACTCATGAAACAAAATCATGAGTAAATAAAGAAATGTAAGTGCACAAGAATCATATGAATAGCATATTCATGAAAATAATCAATAAAGCTCAAAATAAACAAGGCATCATAAAAATTTATTTTTCATTAAAATCAAATTTCAAGGTATATGTATGTTCTATCAAAACTAACAATATACATACCTATCTAAAACACAAAAGAGTCCATAATAGAATTTGCATGAAGGTAAGTGATTTAAGGGTATACATGTATATTTATTAGCTTTAGATAAGCATATCATATACATGAAGCAAATATATACAAAAATAGGGAAAACAAGTGTAAGAGAATCATCAAAACTAGGTTATACATGTACATGTAATGAGTACAAGTGAGCAATGAGGCACAAACATATAATAATCAAGTGTAGCTCACTACTTGTACAAGTATATACATAAGTTTTAATGAAAATTTCATCTAAACAAGTATTCATCACATGAAGTACAAAATCAAAACATGCTAAAAATATTTATATAAAAGCATGTAAATAAAATAGGAGTTTAGAGATAGTTACCAAACCAAATGCACTATTCTCTAAGTCTTCAAATCATGATGGTCCTCCCACCAAACTTTCTTGATAGCGGTGCATCAATTTTGTATGTCCATCTAACCCATGCATCCACCACCAAGGCACCATATCTCTCACGTCATGTGAAAGCCCACACCTACATCAAATAAAAGAAGTGAGAATTTTGGTACCTATTTTCTTTTAGGTCCAGGGGGATTAATTTTGTAAGGAACCCAAACATTATTATTTGCAAAATTTACATGATTTAATCTATCAAAGTAAAATCTTGCATGATGGCCTTTGCGGTCACAATGTGTACATTTTACACTCTAACATGCATATGAGAATGAGTGTGATCATGATGCGCAAAGTGTACATATGTATGCTGTGGGTTATATGCATGAACATGTGGAGCTTATTTCTTTGAAACAAGTTTCCAATTTATTATGATTAAATGCACAATTGCTCAAGTTGAGCTCAAACAATTAATTCTATTTTTTAAAACTTGAATCTCATTTTATCAATAGTATCATGAAGAGCATGACAAGAATGAGAATCAACAACCTTTTTCTTTTTTAGAATATTTTCTTTTTCTTTTAAAACAATTTTTCTTTTCAAAGAGTTATTTTCTTTCAAAGCAATCTCTTTTTTCTTTCCCACCGTAATTTTATTTTTCAAAGAATTATTTCCTTCACAAATATTATTTATTTTAGAAGATAAGGAAATGTTCTCCTTTTTCAAAATTCATTTTCTTTTAAATGCATTCAAATTTATTTTTCAATCTTTTATTATCCTTTTTAAGCCCATCATATTTTTTAAGAATTTGTTGACAAAATAAAGCAAGCTCATCATATGACTTGTCAACATCCTCATCAAGCTCGGATTCAGAATTTACCTTAAGGGGATTATCCCCTTAGACTATATAGCATATATTGGAAGCATCACTTCCATCATCCGAGTCACTCCCTGCATAGTATTGCTTTTGTTCACTAAAGGAGATAAGAGTGTTCCATACTACAAAAGCCGAATCAAACTTAGCAACCCTAGATAAATATTCATCATTTTGGTAGATCTTAAAGCATAAAGGGCTTTTGCATTAGCCTCAAGATTTTTGTCATTTAAATAATATGAATCTTTAATAGTGGTAAAATAAACATGAATACGTAGGCTTTGAGCTACATTGACATCTTAACCTTTCAAATTTGGATGTTAAGAATATCAAACATGAGAGATGTCATGAAATCCATGTGTGTGTAAACAAATATTATAATTAGCTAAAATGAGGATCTTTAACTCAAGATTATTAGACCCTAATCAAGAAACCAAGCTCTGATACCACCTGTAGATCACCTAGAGGGGGGTGAATAGGTGACTAGCTAATCTAATGATGAATAATGTGGAATTAAAAACTATTTAAGTAAAATAAAAACTATTATACAAAACGCACTAAGTATAACACAAGAGTGTATCTGAATTCCCGGTGAAGGGCTCTGGACTATCTCCTCAAGATTCCTCTAGATAAGAGTTGAAGTACCGCTATGACTCTCTTGGTTGAATACAAGTGTGAGCAAACAATCCCAAGCATATATCAATTGAGCGCAAATATATCAAGCATATAAAAGAGATAAACAATATAAGCATGCAAGATATAAACATAAGTAAGAGATAGAGAGAGCAATCGCAAGTACGGGAGATTTGTTTCAAGGTTCAAGCACCCTTACTCTACGTCCCCGCCTTCAACACTATGAAGGAATTTTACTAAAATGATCCCACCGGATCACCGGTACCGCAACACCTACAAGAAGTTCACACTAGAACTATTGGACTCACTACTCCCCTCACTTGTTCCCACAAGAACAAACACACGTAAGCACACTAGCTTGTCGAGGCCGCACCTCTACACCGAGCTCCCACAAGAACTCGAAATAACACGAACCTGCAAGTTCGCCTCCTCAAATATAAGATTGAATACTCTGGTGAACTCAACACTTTGATCACCTAAAACTTTCACAACAAAGATCCCTATAAGATTAATATAGCAAATGGAAAGCTCAAGTTCTGTGAGAAAAACTTGGATAGATTTTGTGGTGAAAACTCAAGAAATCACTTTTGAAAACCCTCTTGAAAAACTCTCCTTTTGATATGAAAATATTGGCTCTAGAACATGTGGAGAAAACAACTAAGATAGGTAGGAAAAACTAGCTCAAAAAACCATCTTCAAAACTTGTAGAAAACAGCCCAAAACTGCCCATATAAATATGCTCCAAAAACTAGCAGTTGGGGATAACTCAGCAGGAAATCCTGCTGTCAGTCGATCGCCCGGTCGACCGGCCAACGGTCTGATTTCTGACTGTTGTGCCACCGGTTGACCCCCGGTCGACTGGGGCCAGATCCAGAGAGTAGAGCTCTCTGGACGGTCGACCGCCCGGTCGACCGGCCCACCAACCATTGGCCGTGCACGTTTTGTACACATCGGTCAACTGCCTGGTCGACCGACTTCTGGCTCGGTCGACCGCCAGAAGACCTGATCAGACATTTTTAGGGATTAAAACTTGGTTTTATATTTTCTTACAAATCCCATAAAATCACTAAAAATCTACAAAAATGAGTTCTTTGAAATATTTGAAGTACAAATATGTGTGATAAAAAATCAACACATATTATAAATTTTTTGAACTATTTTATAATATAGAAATTTTGGCTTAAACAAAAATCTATATTTTTCAAAAATAATCTCCAAATTGAAAAACGATTTTTTCAAAACTTCTCCAAACATAAAAACAAGTTATTTTAAACACTTTTGAAGCTTAGTGTGTATGGACATGATCCACTACACATATGAGATGAAATATCTATGTTTTTGATAATAATCTCTAAAATAGTTTTGATAAAACACATGTATACTTTGAAGTTTATCAAAACGATATTTTCTAAAACAAATATAAATTTTAAATTTTTTGTGTGTGTAAATGAACTTTGAGCAATTCATAACTAATCTATCATTTATATTTTATCTAAAGACAAATATTAACACTTACAAACATGACTTTCTTGAAAATCTTCTCTTAAAATTTTCTTCCCCTTTTTACTTGGTCCAAACCTTAATCCAATAAGCTAGACTCCTCTTGAGTACTTGATGCAATCTTGATGCGCGAGCTCTTGAATTAACACGTACTAGCTCTAAAACTTGACTTCAAATTCTTTGTTGAAGCTATACACCTACTAAGATCTTGATCAAATATCTGAGACTAAATAAACATAAGATCATTGTACTATAATTACATGAGTTAATCATCATCAAAACTAAAGCGATGGGCTTTTGGGCCAATAAACACATCCAAATGACCTAGTATGATTATCGAATGATATTTATCTATTGCCTATATATAAGGGTCATTGGTTTTGGTTTCAATACAAGAAGATGACACAAGTTTACAAGTTTTCAAGTTTGTTTCAAACGAGAAAAGTTTTTCTAGCTTCCAATCTTCATGTTCTTTCTTTTCAAAGCTATTTTTAGTTTGTTTTAAAGCTCTTCTATTCTTTCTAACTGAATTTCTTCTCTCACTTAACTTCTTGATCTACACTTCATATTCTACTGTATAGGAAGTTGTAAGAGAGAATGTTTGTGATCTTGTTGGATTACTAAGAGCTTGGTAATCTCAATTAGCTTTGTGCTATCTCTTATGTAGAGGGTTGAGTGGTGGAGTTGTGTACTCTGGTATTGTGTAGACCAAATTCCTTAGTGTAAGGTCCCTTTGTGGAAGATCCTTTAGAGGATAGTGAAATCCTTCATAGTGGTGAAGGTGGGGACGTAGAGCGGTGACTCGAACCTCCGAACAAATCCTTTATGTTTGTATTTGCTTGTGTTTTGCTTTCTATTATTTTTTTACTTTTTATACTTGTGTGGTTGCTCATCTTGCCTAATATCATTACTTGCATTTTATTCATCACTTTCATTATCAGTCTATACTCATCTCAATAAGGAGGTATACTCATCTCAATAAGGAGGTAATTGAGCACCTCAACTTATTATCTAGAAAAATCAAAGAGGAGAAGTTCTAGAGTCTTTCACAGGGAATTCAGCTTCAATTCTTGTTTAGAGTGACCGTTTGCATAATTCATCATAAATAGTTTTAAAATTGCATTTGATTAGAAAAACACCTATTCACCCCCCTCTAGGTGTATTTCAGTATATATGATCTTTCTTCTCCAAAAAAAGGGATCACTTCTTTACCCCCGAGAACACACACATATACCATTAAACTGGAAGTTTCAAATTCCACTCCACCATCACACTAGCAGCTCCCTTTACTAGTCCATCCCCTATAGTGAAAGTTTTTCTGTTCTAGTCCATCACCACACTAGCAATTCCATGAGTTAGTCCACTTCCACCACATCGGCAGTTTTTCTACACTAGTCCTTCTTATCGTTCTTACGGCTGAGGGTCTTAGGTCAACACCACACCTGTGCTCCTAACCTGAAAGGTATTCTTTCCTCTATATGTTCTGACAGGTATAACTCGGGCAGCATCTCAAATTGCTTGTGGTAAGTTCGACTATGGTAAGCCAGTTTTTATCCATCACACCTGTAAAATCAAATAATTATATAACAAATTTGTGATAGTTAATTTGAAAAAACACCTAGAGGGGGGTGAATAGGTGTAATTGCTAATCTAAGAAACTCAATGCAAACTAAGTGCGCTAAATGCGGAAGCTAATGCAAATTATGCACAAACTAATACAATACAACAAGTGTAGCCGAATTCCCCTTGCGAGGCTCTGGACTAACTCCCCTTGATTCCCCTTGAAATGGGTTGAGGCGCTATGTGAAGCTCTTGTTGGATGAGTACAAGTTAGGCGCACACACACACAAGCAATCCAAGCAATAAGAAATATGTGCACACACAATCAAGCCAAGCAATCAAGGATAAATTACAATATGAAAGATGCAAGGCAACACAAGCAATGTATATAATATGAATGCTATGAAAGTATGATGCTTGTATGAAATGATGCTTTGCACAAATGTAAAGAGAGAGAGTTAGAGAGACAATGGATCAAAACGCAAACACCAAGATTTGTTTCGAGGTTCGAGCACCTTGCTCTACATCCCCGCCTACACCACCGTGTAGGATTTCCACTATCTCAACTCCCACCGAGGGAACCTCTACCAAAGAGGATTCTTACAACTCTAGGAGTACCAAACTCCTCTCTCAAACAACCACCTCACAACCGAGGGGCAAGCCCGTAGACAATACAATAACCAATCCACACCTCTACCGAAGAGGCTCACAATCAAACACTATCACCTCTACCTAAGAGGGATCCACAACACAATCACCCGATCACCTCTACCGAAGAGGGATTCACAAATATAAGGGTGTTTACAACAATGAGGTTTACAACAAACAACCTCAAACACTTCTCTTTCTTTTTCTCTTATCTTTTTCCACAAAAACAAGATCCTAATAGTTTAGGATAGAAGATATAGCTCAAGTGTGGAATCAAAGTGTTTTTGGAAACAAGCAACAAGAAAAACTACTTGGGAAATCTCTTGTATATGATAGAAAATGAAATACCAAATCAAAATCCCAAAACCTAGTTTTCTTTGATTTTCCAAAAAACCAAAACAAATAAAGATGAGAAGTTTTAAGCCCCAAAAACTCTTTTAAAACTCTTTTTAAACACTTCAGAAAACTAGTGTTTTTTCTCTTAGAAATCTTGGCCAAAATCCCCAAAGAGATGGGGTTTATATAGCCCCTATACAAAACTACTAGCCGTTAGGCTGAGTTGGCAGTCTGACAGACTGCCGGTCGACCGGTCCGGTCGACCGCCAACGGTCAAAAATGTGACCGTTGGGCAATAGCGGTCGACCGGTGGTCAAGAACTCCGGTTGGGCAATAGCGGTCGGCCGGCCCAGTCGACCGAAACATCCTGAGAGCAAACTCTCAATCTCGGTCGACCGGCCGTCGCCGTCCCAGAGACTCCAAAAACGTGCACAGACTTGTGCACGTCGGTCGACCGTCCCGGTCGACCGCCTATGGTGCGTATCGTGGTATGGTTCGCACGGTCGGACGATTCAACCGACTTGGCCTGTCACCAGTCCTCAGTTCTGCACAGATACGGATTTGAAATAGTCTTTTCACTCAATAAAAATCCATAAATTCACAGTAAATCAAAAAATAGTTTTAATCACAATAAAAACTGTTTTTCTAAAAATATGTTTTTCTAAAACTTGTTTTAATCATTTTACTTTGATAACCAAACTTGTGATAAAAATTTCAAGACATATATCAATCATATCATTCATTTTTGTGTCTTGCCAATTTTTATCAAAAACAAAACTTGTATTTTATCAAACTAGAATTTTCCAAAACATGAATAGGATAGTCAAAATAAGTTTGTTTAAAAATTAAGCATGCATGTATAGAATGAAGCAACTATACATATATCAATTTAAACTTGTTTTGATAAACTATTCATGAAAACCACAAACTCAATCTAAAACGTGTGTGATTTGTGCACTTGAGCATATCAACTAAACTAAGCTTTACAAATATGGATCTAAAACCACAACTCTAAACTAGATACCTAAGTCTTCTTGACGATCTTCATCTTCAAGTAGACTTGCTCCAAAACTCCGTGATTCTCCAAGTGCAAAGGTATGATCTTAAGCTTTGGCACCGGAATCATCATGAATAGCTTCTAATCATCTTGTTGAAGCTAATCACCAACTAATATCCTGTTAATGATCTGAAACTTAGAAACACAAGAATATTAGTAAACATAACTACATGAGTGTTGATCATCATCAAAACTAGAGTGAAGGCCATTGGGCCAACATAATTTATTTCTAATTCAAAATGTTTTTTGTTTTATGATAAAGAGATTAGAGCCCAACAATTAACTAAACATAAGAAAGTGTCAGTTGAGGTCACTCAATACACAGTAATGTAAATTATACACAAATCTTTTTCTTATTGTACTTACCAAAATAAAAAATAATTGATGCCATATCATATCATTATAAGGCTGCTATCTGGTTGGGTCGAGTCCGGTACCATTATACCCAGACTTGCACCCGAATCCCTTATAGGTACTACTTTTGGACCCAGAGCAGACCTTATATGAATGGGTCCGCATCCATGGCGTGTACATATTTGATGTACACACCACGTTAATGGGTAGTTTTTTCCGGCAAACACCCATGCCTTACTAATTGCGGGTATGTTCGGATCGTGTCCTTGGCGGATCTAGGTTCTATAAATCCCACTAGAGGAGGGGTGAATAGGTGATGGCTAATCTAATGATCACTAAATGCGGAATTAAAAACTATTATGACCTAAACTAAAATTCTTACACTAAACACCACGTATAACACAAGAGTGTAGCCGAATTCCCCGAGAAGGGCTCTGGACTAACTCCTCTAGATTCTCCTAGATAAGGGCTAAGGTGCCGCGTTGGCTCTCTTGGTTTAATACAAGTGTTAGCAAACAATCCCCAAACATATAACAATTAAGCACACAAGTATATCAAGCATATAAAGATGAAAGCAATAATAGCATGCAAGATATAAACAAGAGACAAAGAGAGAGAGAAAGAGCAATCGCAAACACAAGGGATTTGTTTCGAGGTTCGAGCACACTTGCTCTACATCCCCGCCTTCGACACATAAAGGATTTCCACTATAATCGATCCCACCGGATCACTCGGTGCCCGCAACACCTACAAGCTCTCGGACTCCCTAGTCCGTACACACCGCAAGCCCACCGGCTCGCCGAGGCCGCACCTCAAACAAGGAGTTCACAACACGAACTCGAAACACCACGAACGCACTCGTCCGCCTCCACAAAGAACAAAGAAAAGATCTCTTTTGATGATCTAACACTTTGATCACCAATAAACACTCTCACTACAACACTCCTATAGAATGAATAATCAATGGATAGCTCAAGTGTTTGTGTGAGAAAACTAGGATGGAAATGGTGGAGGAAAAACTCAAGAAAATCACTTTTAACACTCTTGATAAACTCCCCTTTTGATTGAAAGTATTAGCTCTCAATTTTGTGGAGAAACTTCTTAATAAGAGTAGGAAAAACTGGCTTGAAAACTCTCCAAAATCTTAAAGAAAACAGCCCCCAAATGGCCCAATATATAGGGCTCCAAAAACTAGCCGTTGGAGGCCTGACAGAACTATTTGGTCGACCGCCCGTCGACCGGCCAACGTCATATTTCAGACCATTGTGCCATCAGTCGACCGGTTGGTCGACCGGTCGGTCGATCGAGGCCAGGATCCAGAGAGCAAGTCTCTCTGCCCGGTCAACCGCTCGGTCGACCGGGGGCTTTCCAGAGAGCTCTAGACGGTCGACCGGGTCGGTCGACCAGCCCTCCTGCCAGAACTGGTGTGCACGTCTTGTGCACGTCGGTCGACCGTCGACCGCACGGTCGACCGCCTTCAGGCTTCGGTCGACCGGTCGGTCGACCGGCTGAAGCCAGATCAGAAAACTTAGGGATTTGAAACTTGGTCTTTTTGGCTAAAATAAAATCCCATAATACTGAAAAATCTACAAAATAGTTTTACCAATATACTTTGATAAACAAACATTCTTGCACAAAATCAAGGCATGTTATAAATAATTTGGACTATTTTTGTAACTTGAAAAAATTGGCTTAAAAAATGAACTGTATTTTCCAAAACTTGTTTTCCAAACTTTGTTTTTCTAAAACTCACTATATACAAAAACAAGATATTTAAACAACTTTTAAAGCATATGGCGTATGGTTATGATCCACTACAAAACATAGTGAAATATCTATGTTTTTGACATTAAGTACTAAATAAGGTTTTGGATAAAACATGTAAACTAGAATACCAAAAATCAAAACAATTGAAGTCTTCACTTGAATACCGTTTGGTTTTTGGTTAAAAATCTTTTCTAAAACAAACTAAATCAAGAGTGTGTGTGTGTGTATATATGTACTTAAGCAATCCACCAACTATTCTATCCTTTAAATTTTATCTAAAAATAAAATCTTATAAAAACAAACCTAGACACAAGTCTTCATCTTCTTGAAGTCTTCACTTGAAGCCTTCTCATCTTCTTGATTTGGTCCAAACACGATCCATAGAGCTAGACTCCTCTTGAGTACTTGATGTGGTCTTGATGCACAGCTCTTGAATCAAACCGTGTAAGCTCCAAAACTTGACTTTAAATATTTTGTTGAAGCTACGCACCTACTAAGATCTTGATCATGAATCTGTCACTAATTAACACAAGATCATTAGTAAACATAACTACATGAGTTGATCATCATCAAAACTAGAGTGATGGGCCTTTGGGCCAACAATCTCCCCCTTTTTGATGATGACAAAACTCATGAAGTTATATATGCATGGATTAAGTAAAGCTCCAAAGAAGCTCCCCCTTAACTCATGCATACCAAATAAGGAAATAAATATGCAATGAAAGCTCATGATACTAAACAAAAACATGCATCAACATATTTTTCATATCTATTGTTTATTTGCTATGCATGAACTCAATATATGCAAAAACACAAATATGCATATATAAACTCAAAATCTTTCTCCCCTTTTTTGTCAATCATCAACAAAGGGTTAAAGTAAAAACAAAATCAACAAATTTTTCTCCCCCTTTTGTCATAAACAAAGAGACCAATAAGGGTGTAAATAAATAGGTCAATAAAAGTTATATGCGATATACATTCATGAAGAGGAAGACGATAAAGTAACTTCCCAACACATATACATTACATGAAAGAGGGATGACAAGCCCTAATTCACATAACGTATAATATGTAATGCATAAGAGGAGAAGTGACGCTCCCCCTACACACGTGTATCACATAAAAAAGAGTTGTCAAGCTCCTCAATATAAGATACACTCATCATGATCTATATGTAGAAGAGATGTTAAGCTCTCCTTGCATATAGGCAATACAAATCAAAAAAATTTTGATTATTATTTGTTCAAAACAAAATTTTAAATTTTTCTCAATAAAAAAAATTTTGAAATATCTTAAAAAAATTTTTAAAGTACCACTTGTAATCAAATTTAAGATACCAATTGAAAAAAAAATCATGTCGATACCAATTGTAAAATAAACATTACAATTTTGAATTTTTCAAATAGTAATACATATTGATATCAATTGTAAATTTACCAATTGTAAAATTTATAACAAATTGAAATTGAAGCATATTGATATCAATTGAAAAACGATGCATAAGCTTTATTAAATGTCAATTGAGATATCAATTGAAAATAAAGTTTTAACTAAGCTTAGCATAAACTAATTTTGTGCTTTAATATGTAAACCAATTGTAAAGCAAGCACACGAAAATCATATATATGTATGAAAAGAGCATACTAATAGCAATTGATATTATGAAAATAATGAAGCATACATATATAGAAAACAATGTATGAGTATATACAAAATTATCAATTTAGATACCAATTGAAAAGATCCAATGATACCAATTGAAGATAACAATGTAAATCAAGTATATAACTCATAACCTACCACCCTTTATATGCTCAAGATAAAGATTTTCAATAAGCTTCGCAAGGCATACACGCCCATCCATCCGCCCATGAAAGGTAGGGGTTTTCAAAAATAGATTTGAAAATAGTATAACATTGAAAATCACTACCAAATGAAGAATAATTAACTAGTTAAAAGTAATTTTTGAAAAACTAGTTAAAGATCCTTCAAAAAACATGAAATCATTTATATGTTTTTCATGAATCATACTAAATACACAAAGATTGACACTCAAAATCGATGAAGCTAAAAAAAAATATGTTCATGAACAATGTCATGACAAAACAAATAAGGTGTGAGTGTACAAGAATCATGTGTTTAGCATTTTTCATGAAAATGGTCAATAAAGCTCAAAACAACATGAAAATTCATTTTTCAATTTTTTTTAAAACCAAACTTCTAGGTATATGTATGATTTTATCCAAAACTAACAATATGCATACATATCTCAAACATAAAAAGAGTCTATTAAAGGTATTTGCATGAAGGCAAGAGACTCACGGGGTATACATGTATATTTATAAGATTTGAATAAACATTACATATACAGAAGTAAAACATGAAAATAGGCAAAACAAAGTATAAATGAAAGAATCATCAAAACTAGCCTATATATGTGCATATAGTGGGTACAAATGAGCATGAAGTGCAAACATATATGAATGAATTTGTTCTCACTATTTGTACATGTATAAATATAAGTTTTGATAAAAAACTACATTTAAATTAGTATTTACCACATGAAGCACAAAAATACATAAACATGAACATGCTAAAAATGTCCACATATGAAATTAGCATGTAAAATAAATTAGGAGTTTAAAAATAGTTACCAAACCAAGGACTACTCCAAATCTCCAAACATGGTGGTTGTCCCACCAACCTCCTTGATAGCGGTGCATCAATTATATGTCCTTCAAGTTCATGCATCCACCACTAAGGCACCATCCCTCTCACGTCCTGTGAGAGCCCTCACCTACATCAAAAACATAAGGTGGGGGTTTTGGTACCCATTTTCTTTTGAGTTCTTGGGGGTTAGCATTGTAAGGCACCCAAACATTTTTATTTTTAGCAAAATTAAAGGATGCAACTTGTCAAAACAAAACTTTGCTAAATGGCCTTTGCGGCCACAATGTGTACACTTGTACACCTTAGGATGCATATATGTATGAGTGTGATTGTGGCGTGCAAAGTGTGCATATACATGATGATGTGTATGAACATGTGGAGCTGTTTTTCTTTGAAAACAAGGACTCCAATCTCTTATGGTTAAATGCACATGAGCTCAAGGTTGAGCTCTGATTGGTCACTAATGTTGCATATTTAATATCATATGTCCATACTTATTATAGAATAAAAGCCTGCATTGTCCTAATTAATTGCTTAATTTATTTGCAGGCCCAATCTTTAAGGAGATGAACAGAAATGAGCCCAAAGCCCACCAAAATTCTGAATTAGATCAGAATTAATTCGCACCAAGTAATCAGGGCAAAATCAAGAGGTGGAAAACCGGTTGAGAAGAATCCTCTCAGAATCGATCGGTTAAAGCCAAGAATCTAAGGTCATTTCGTCAGAATCCGGACTCAAAACGAAGAAACCAACTCAAGATAAAGCAGAGGGAAATACCTGGGCGACCCACCAACAGGGTGTGGCCACCTGGCCACACCCTGGCCGCGGAAACGCGACCCTAGTCGCGTTTCCGTGGCATTGTTGGGGAGTTAGGGGGAGCGTTTCCTCCCCCGATCTCCCCGGGATCCCCCTCGTATGGGTTATGCCTATAAAAGGGCAGTCTTTGTACGCAAAATGGGATGCCAATGCAGAGCTAGGATTTAGCCAAGTTTTCATTTGTAGTTTAGGTTTTTCTTTTCTTTAGTATGTAATTGTAATGTGTATGTAAGCCTAGGTTAGATGATGATTCATGTAAGTAAGAGAGAGAGGCATATGTTGAGAGTGACACCGATGTACCCTCCTCCTTTCCTTCCATCGTTTCAAGCAATAAAGGTAACAATTGTTTATGTTCTTCTTTACTTTCATTTTCTTTTGTTTTCGTTTTCCTCTCTTCTACTTTACCTCGTTTGTTTTTGTTGAGTTTACAAGTGAATTCAAAGCACAAGTATAACGATGTGTGTGTGAGTGCCAACGATAGTTCATGAAGACGTTTTCCTCCTCAAGACGTATCACTTCATTCTTGGCTAGACTTGATGATATAATGCGAACGGGGACTGAGCTCAGGCTTATGATCTATGCGTTGAACGCCTCCTAGACAAAGGTAGAACATGCACAGGTTTCCAAGTAAGTCATCAATCAAACTAGGTAAGTAATTCTTCACTCTTCTTTCTTTCTTTTCTTTTATTTCTTAGTTTAGATCACCAACCACCTCTTCCAAATCATTCTTCTTTCGACTCACTTGTACATAGTCGCTTTTTTCGCCGTTTTTCTGATTTTTCCACCTTCTTCATCTCTCATTTTCTTCTAACTTTAACATAACTCTTTTTCCTCTTTTCTTTTTAAGAAACAAAGAAGAACTTTCATTTTGTTTACATAAGATTTCATAAAGACGTAACGCTTCTATCGCAAAACCTCCTTGTGGATCACGACCCGCATACCACTTGCTATCGCGGAAGAATGAGCACACTTGCACATCTTCATTCTAAGTTCTGTAATTCCGTATTCTGTGGGCAGGTTTAGCATCAATCAAAATTTTGGCGCCGTTGCCGGGGAGGGTAACGTTTTTATTGAAATCTGATTTTTTCTGAAATTTTTTAGAATTAAACGAATTTTCTTCTCTGTTGCAGGTTAGGGCAAGCTAAGCAGGAAATTAAAGTTGCAGTAACATATAGTGGCCTTGGGCCTCTGCTCTAGAAAGCAGAGACCCAAGTGCCCTCTCTTTGCCGCGGATCCGCGGCCAAAGTCGCGAACGCGGCAAAAAGGAGTGGACTACTAATTGTCTTTTTGCAGGGGCTTGCTTTGCAAATTCTAGTTTTCTGCAACTTTCTTTTTCTTATATGCCATCACATAAGCCTGCTATAATCAACAGTAAAACGTTTGTTGAAAAGCTAAAAAAATTGATTAGACGTTTGCATTTTAGGCATGTGTCTTTTCAATTCATTTATTTTTACTGTTGAAGAGTGCTGGAGCAAGATACGTATGCATTGCATTTAGCATAGGACTCACTTCTTGGTTGATTTATATCGCTCTGAGTGAATCTTATTTATCTTGTATACTTGCACAAATTGTTTTAAGGGCACCACCCATTAACAAGATAAAGTGGGGATTTAATCACCCTTCCTTAGCCCAAAAATCAGATTCCAAGCACTCACTAACCAAGCCTAACTAAAAAAAGTAGACGTTGGCCCTAGGGACATCTCGGACTCAATTAGGAGATTATCCTAAGGGGGAAAGATGTTGGCATTTGACTCTTGACCAATCAGTGTCTAGGAAAGGGATTAAGGGCCGAAAGCCCGAAGGTTGGTGGTTATTTAATTAAGGAACGTCTTTGACGGAAAACCTCCCACCAACCTTGCCCTGACCTGGCTGATTAGCTTGTGGTCAAGGTCTGCATTGAACCTCCCGTGGACAGTCTAATCAGTTAGGAGTCGTCTAGGTCATAGGTCTACCCTAACTTAATTAGAATTTTTTTCCTTTTATTTGTTTGC